>PVJS01019312.1:0-33846 GCA_004027185.1 Glis glis | reverse complement strand
GCGCTACGCCCCCGGCCCTATTTTTTATACTTTATTTTTGAAACCGGGTCTCACGAAGTTGCGGAGGGCCTCACTAAGGAGACAGAGAGAGAGAGAGAGAGAGAGAGAGAGCGAGAGCTGAGGCTGGCCACGAACCCGGATCCTCCGGTCTCCGCCTCCCAAAGTACTGGGATTACAAGCGTGCGCCACCACGCCCGGCACAATATATCTAAAAAACAAAGGTGGAAGGAATGAAGAGGAACTAAGACGAAGGAATGAAGAAAAGAAGGGAGGGAGAGATGGAGGAAGGAAGGGAGGAAGAAAGGGAGGGAGGAAGGGAGGGAAAGGAGGGAAGAAACAAATACAGGTTCTGCAAGGGAATAATGGTATTTCTTCATCTTGAAGGGAGAGTAGGAGATATTCACAGTTATCAAACTAGGTAAGTCTGGAAGTGCCAGGAAAGAAATGAGGAAAGAAGGATACAAAAGACATTTACTTTTTCTGTGATCTATTTGATAGATAACAATTAAATTTGGGGGAAGATTTTCTTCAGTAAGAATGACATAAAAAGTAAGTTTGCAAACTTGGAAAGAAGCTCTAAAAACTTTATTTATTCTTCATTTGAAAATGAAGTGAAGTGTAATGGACAAATACAAATAGTATATATAGAAGGTATAAGACTCGATGTTTGTTACACATACACACTGTGAGATGACCGCTGCAATCAAGATAATTAGCGTATTCATCACCTCATTTTCATTATGTGAGAGCAATTAAATATACATTCCTAGTAAATTTCAAATAATAAAATACAGCGTTATTAATTACAGTCAATGTTTTACAATAACTCTCCAGGACTCATTCATCTTGCATAACAGAAACTTGTACCCTTTCACCAACCTCCCTCCATTTCTCTCTCCTCCAGACATGGGCAAGCATCATTCTACTGCCCATTTCTCTGAGCTTGGCTATGTTAGGGTCAACAAATAAATGAAATCATGCAGTATTTGTCTTTCTGTGTCTGGTTTATTTCACTCAACATTGACCTCCATGTTCATCCATGTTGTCACACATGATAGGATATCCTTCCTTTTTTAAGACTGAATAATGTTATATACATATTGATTTTTATATATAAATATAATATATATCAATTATACATATAAATGCAATATATATAAATATTCAATTATATATAATATGGTTTCATATAAATAATATATAGCTATTTACAGGTACAGTTCGCCCACTCTATCCATGAGTTGTGCATCCACAGACTCAATAAATTATGGATCAAAAACATTGGGGAAACTTTTCAGGCATTTTGAACATTTACAGTCTGTCATTATTTGCTAAATAATAAAGTATAATAATTCTTTACATAGCATTTACATCATATTAGATATTAAAGTAATCTAGAGCTGATTTAAAGTATATGGGAGGATGTAAATGGGTCAAATGCAAATATTGCACCATTTTATGTAAGGGACTTGTGTATACGCAGATTTTGATTTAGGAGAGAAATCCTAGGACCAGTCTTCTGATGAGGAAATACCTTGTGGCCAGGACTTGTTGAATAAAAGTGGTAGCGTGGACATCTTTGCCCTTTACTGGTTCTTAGTGCAGAAGCTCTCCTTAGTTTCCATTGACTACAATGTTGCTTCCAGGCTTTTCATACATGCCCTTTACTGTGCTGAAGTAAAGTTCCTTGTCACCTGTTTTGGTGAGAGTTTTGGTCATGACTACATGATGATTTTCATTAGATGCATCTTCTGCATCTCTTTAGATGTCATGTGGTGTGGTTAGCCTTCATTATGTTAAAGAAGCAATAACACCTGGGACATAGGGATATGTCCCTATGTCCCATGGATAAATTCCACTTAGTCACAGCACGCAATCCTTCAAATTCATTGTTTAGTTTATTTTATTAAGGATTTTGCATCTGTGCTCTTCAGGGATATTGCCTGGTAGTTTTGTTTCTTGAGGAGCCTGTGTCTTAGTTTGGTATCAAGGTGATGCTGGTTTTATAAAATGAATTTGGAATTATTCCCAATTCTTCTATTTTTGAAAGACTTTTAAAAATATTGGTTTTTGTGTTTCTTGAATGTGTGATAGAATTTTCCTGACTACCTGGTCCTGGAATTTTGTTTTTGGCAAGTTTTTATTATAGATTCAGTTTTTATTTGTAATTTGGCCTTCTTTATTTTCTTAATCCAGTTGTAATGGTTTTATATTTTTAGAAATATATCAATTTAAGTTATACAATTTGTTGGCACATAATTGTTCATAATATCTATCATTCTTTTCTTTCCTCTGAGGCATCCATTGTAATGTCTCATTTTTTCATAGTTGGTTTTATTTCAATGTTTCTTTTTATTAATATAGCTAAAGTTTTATTGTTTTCATTTACCTTATCAAATTTACCCACTATCATTACATTATTCTGTATCTGATCTACCTACCAGTGAGATTTATATTTTCATAGGCTTTTGCATTGCTGTTCAATATACTTTGTATATTGAACAAAGTATACTTTGTATACTTTGAATTCACTTTCTGTGAATTCTCTTTGAAGAATTCACAGAAGTACTTCTTGAAGGTAGTTCTATTGGTGACAAAGTCCATCACTTTTTGTGAGGGAAAGAGACTATCTCTCCTGCATTTTAAAGGATGGCTTTCCTGGATACTGTTCTTTGTCTTTTGAAAATGTAATTAGAATGTGTGTTGATCTTGGTCAGGCCATGCCAGTGGCTACTGGCATTGCAGTTTCTGCAGGCCACTAACAAAGAGGCCAGCAACCTGTTGTAAGCCCAGCAACTGCAGATCATAGCAATGAAAGCAAGCAGCAATTTACTCCATGCTCAGCAGAGACCTGAATGCCAGGAAGCCTGACCAGAACCTGTGGCAGCCCAGCTGAGTCCACCCCCTCCCCCAGAGATTAAGAGCAGCACTCAACAAGACCATAATTTAATGAGCCGCCCCAGGGAGAGACCACTCAGCACGGCCACAGGGACTTGCAGGGTCTGAGACTTTGTGGATTGCCTCTGAGGAGGTGGAAGTGGGGTCTGCTGAAGGCACAATAGATGCGTGGATAAACAGACAGCACTGGAGAAATTCAGGCTGGATAGACCTACAGCCCGCAGGTCACAACACCGTTACAGGGTTCTGGGGGATCACCACAGGACACAGTCATGGTACCTAGGGAAAAAGTAGACCAACTCCTGCCTTCTATGTGGAAAATGCAGAGTTCTGTGTTTGCACAAGTAGGGTCAAGGTGACATCTATCACTTCTGTAGAAAAAGAGATACACAAGCCCAGGGTCCCACGCTGGTGACACCAGCCATATGTGTAGACAGAGAGAGACATAGGGAAAGTCCCAGTGGAGAACGTGGAGATCCATGTTTGCAGTGAGAGGGGCAGTAGGCAGCATTGGGCACATAAACAGGCAGTGAGAGGCACTAGACAAGAGTCCCAATCATTGAAGGAGATCAAGAATTGGGCCTGCAAATAGACATTATAGCCAGCAAATGAGAATAACAATTCAGTACAGGATATTCACCTTTAAGGCTCACCTAGTAGCAAATATCTACCTCCAGAATTAGATACTTTAAAGGGAGAGAGATTAGACATAGGAAACCTACAGAGAGAGAGAGCTACCAAAAGCAACAAAGATATAAACTTAAGAACCTGAAATCATAAGAAGGAAGAATAGCAAAGAAACAATGAGCTCCCACAATGACACAACAACAGAACCCGGCAACAGAGAAGTGCAAAGATTGCCAGAAGGACAATTCAGAACTTTAATAGTAGAAATGATACAGGATTTCCGAAAAGAATTCAGAAAGAGCCTGAAAGAAACAAAGGGTCAAATCAACAATGAATCTGAGACCCTGAACAGGAATCAAAAAGAAGCTCTGAAGAAAGTGAAGAATGCAATAATTGAAATGAAGGCATCAATACAAACCATCAACAATCGACTAGACCACATGGAGACAGAATCTCACTCTTAGAAGATGACCACTCCAAAAGTGAACGAATAGTATATAACTTAGAAAAAACAATTCGACAGCATGAAAGGGATATCGAAGAGATCTCGGGCAATCTTAAAAGAGTAAATCTAAGAATAATAGGCATAGAAGAGGTAATAGAAGATGAAACCAAACAGAGAAGTAATATTAGAAAATTTTCAAACATTGAAAAAGGGGTCGGCACAGAAGTACAGGAAACATATAGAACCCTTAATAGACAAGATCAGAGAAGAGGTTCACCAAGCCATGTAATAATCAAATTGACTAAAGTAGAGGCCAAGGAAATAATCTTAATGGCAATGACAGTAAAAGACCAAGAAACAGTCAGAGGCAAACCAATAAAAATCACTCCCGACTTTTCAAACCAAGTCATGAAAGCCAGGAGGGCCTGGAGTGACATATTCCAAACTCTGAAAGAAAACAACTTCCAGCCAAGATTTATCTACCGAGCAAAGATATCTATCATATTTGACAGGGAAATAAAAACTTTTCATGAGACACAGAAGCTGAAAGACTTTACATCTTCCAAACCAGCACTGAGAAAATATGCAAAGAGATTAATTACAAAGAAGAAATAATAAAGAAATGCCAGAACCAGAGGAACAATTATTTCCATCAAACGAACAATTAGACAAAGAAGAATAAACACTATCTCAAACAGAAATTAAAACTCAAAATGTTAGGAATTAAAACTCATCTCACAATAATCACGCTGAACATAAATGGCCGCAAATCCACAATCAAAAGACATAAAGTGGCAAAATGGATTAAAAAATCATCTATATGCTGCCTGCAAGAAACACATTTTACAAGTAAAGATACTTACAAACTAAAGGTAAAAGGATGGAGCAAGATAAACCACACTAATGGAACTTGAAAACAAGCAGTAGCAACTATGATATCAGACAAATTAAAGTTCAAACCTAACTTTATCAGAGGAGACAAAGCATGTCATTTTTTACTGGTAAAAGGAGCAATCCAGCAAGAGGATATAACAATAGTCAACATTTATGCCCCAAACATAGGTGCAACCACTTTCATAAAACAAATTCTTCATGATATTAAGTCACACAAAGATCCCAATACAATAATATTGGGAGACTTCAACACTCCTCTCACACCACTAGAATGATCTTCTAGACAAAAGGTCAGTAAAGATGCCTCAGACCTAAGGAACACCATAAATCAAATGGACCTACTAGAAATATACAGAATATTCCACTGAACTACACCTGAATTCACATTTTTTTTCAGCTGCTCATGGTACCTTCTCTAAAATAGAACATATTCTAGGTCACAAAGTGAGTACTAGCAAGTTCAAAAAATGTGATATGATCCCCTGCTTTTTTTCAGACCATAATGGAATGAAACTAGAAATCAACTATAAGAAGACCCTGAGAAACCTCATAAACACATGGAGACTGAACACCACACTGTTGAATGAGGAATGGGTCACAGAAGAAATAAGGGGAGAAATTAAGAAATTTCTAGAAACAAATGAAAACAGTGACACAACATATCAAAATCTCTGGGATACTCTGAAGGCAGTATTAAGAGGAAAAATCATAGCACTGAGTGCTCACAGAAGAACAGAAAATCACCAAATAAATAACCTAATGACACATCTCAAAGCCCTTGAAAATAGGAACAGTCTAAACCCAAAGCTAGTAGAAGACAGGAAATCATTGAAATCAGAGTAGAAATTGCTGAAGTAGAGAATACAAAGACAATACAAAAAAATCAGCAAAACCAAAAGCTGGTTCCTCAAAAAAATAAGATAGATAAACCACTAGCCAACCTAACCAAAAGGAAGAGAGAATCAACCCAAATTTCTAAAATAAGAGATGAAAAAGGTGATATTACCACTGACAGCATGGAAATCCTGAGGATTATCAGAAACTACTTTGAAGAACTATACTCCAACAAAATGGAAAAACTAGAAGAAATTGACAAATTTCTAGACATGTACAGCCTTCCTAAGTTGAATCAAGAAGATATAGAAAATTTAAACTGACCAATAGCAACCAATGAGATTGAAGCAGCAATAAAGAGCCTCCCATCAAAGAAAAGCCCAGGTCCAGATGGTTTTCCAGGTGAGTTTTATAAAACCTTTATAGAATAACTACCAATACTCCTCAATCTATTCCTTGAAATAGAAAGAAATAGGGCACTCCTAAATACATTCTATGAAGCCAACATCACATTAATACCAAAACCAAATAAAGAAAACTCAAGAAAAGAAAACTACAGGCCTATATTATTGATGAACTTAGACACAAAACTTCTAAACAAAATACTAGCAATGCGCATTGAAAACCACATCAAGAAAATCATACACCTCGACCAAATTGGGTTCATCCCAGGGATGCAAGGCTGGTTCGACATACGAAAAGGAACCCATGTAATCCACCACATAAACAGAACTAAAGACAAAAATCACATGATCATTTCAATAGACACTGAAAAAGCATTTGACAAAATACAACACCCATTCATGATAAAAACACTGCAGAGCATCAGAATAGAGGGAACTTAAATCAACATCAAAAAGGCAATATACCATAGGCCCACAGCCAACATCATGTTGAATGGGGAAAAACTAAAAGAGTTTCCTTAGTTCCTAAGACAAGATAGACATCCCAAGACAAAGATGTCCATTGTCAACATTTATTTTCAATATAGTACTAGAGATTATAGTCAGAGCAATAAGGCAAGGGAAGGAAATCAAAGGGGTGCAAGTAGGAAAAGAAGCCGGGTGTGGTGGCACACGTTTGTTGTCCCAGTTCTTGGGAGGCTGAGAAGGGAGGATCCGTCTTTGTGGCCAGCCTTGGCTACTTAGTGGGACCCTCTGCAACTTAGTGAGACCCTGTTTCAAAATAAAAAGAATAAAAAATAGGGCTGGGGGTGTAGCTTGGAGGCAGAATGCCCATGGGTTCAATCACCAGTACCGCAGAATAAAAAAGAAGAAATGAAACTATCTCTATTTTCAGGAGACATGATATTACATTTTTTTAACTTTTTATGTTCACTTATTGGTGCATTGTAATTATACATTTTGATATATGTCAGGGTATGAATATCATACATGCACACATTGCACATTTAGCCCTCCCTTCAATCCCACCCTATTCCCTGCCCCTTCCCTCCCTTTCATGCTCCGGATAGTGATTGAGTCTTATAGGTTTGTATATGTACATCATGTGCTATAGTGTGTTTCCCTCCACATTTAGAAGACCCAATAAATGCAACCAAAAGGCTTATAGAACTGATCAACAAATTTAGCAATGTGTCTGGATATAAAATCAATCTTAAAAAATCAGAAGCTTTTCTGTATGCCAACCATAAATCCACTGAAAAAGAAATCCAGAAGACATTTCCACTCACGATATCCCCCAAAACAATAATATACTTGGGAATAAACCTAACCAAGGAGGTTAAAAGACCTCTACAAGGAAAACTATAAAGCATTGAAAAAAGAAATTGAAGAACATCTTAGAAGATGGAAAGATCTCCCATGCTCTTGGGTAGACAGAATAAATATCATCAAAATGGCCATTCTTCCAAAAGTGATCTACAGATGCAATGCAATACCCATTCAATTACCAAGATCAATCTTCACAGACATAGAAAAATCAGTCCTTAAATTAATTTGGAACAACAAAGACCCCAAAATAGCCAAAGTTGTTCTCAGCAACAAGAACCATGCAGGAGGCATTACAATACCTGGCTTCAAACTATACTACAGAGCCATAGTAATAAAAACAGTATGGTATTGGCACAAAAGAAGACACATAGACCAATGGAGTAGAATAGAAGTCTCAGAAACAAACCCACACACTTATAGCCAATTGATTATTGAAAAAGAAACCAAAAACATACACTGGAAAAAAAGCCTCTTCAACACATGGTATTGGCAAAACTGGTTAACCACATGCAGAAAAATGGAAATAAACCCCACTTTCTCACTCTGCACAAGAGTCAATTCAAGATGGATCAAAGACCTGGAAATTAGACCAGAGACCTTGCAGCTACTTGAAGAGGGCATAGGTCCAACTCTTCAACACATAGGCACAGGCAAAAACTTCCTCAACAAAACCCCAAAGGCACAAGAAGTTAAAAAAAGGATCCATATGTGGGATTACATTAAATTGAAGAGCTTCTGCACAGCAAAGGAAACTATCAAAACCTCAACAGAGAGCTGACAGAATGGGAGATTATTTCCATCTACTCCTTTGATAGAGGACTAATATCTAGAAATTTAACACTAAAAAAACCAAAAACCCAATAAAAAAATGGGCAAGTGAACTAAATAGACACTTCACAAAAGAAGAAATACAAATGGCCAATAAATGTATGAAAAAATGTTCAACATCATTAGCAATCAGAGAGATGCAAATCAAAACTACCCTGAGATTTCACCTAACCCTAATTAGAATGGCAATCATTAAAAGCACAAACAACAACAAATGCTGGTGAGGATGTGGAGAAGTAGGAACTCTAATGCACTGTTGTTGGGATTGCAAATTAGTGCAACCACTTTGGAAAACAGTGTGGAGGATCCTCAGAAGACTGAGAATGAACCTACCATATGACCCAGCAATACCACTTCTAGGCATCTACCCAAAAGAATGGAAACCAAATTACCAGACTAATGCATGTGTATCTGTGTTTATAGCTGCACAATTCACAATTGCCAAACTATGGTACCAGTCAAGATGTCCATCAACAAATGAATGGATTACAAAACTATGGATTATGTACACAATGAAGTTTTACGCAGCCATAAAGAAGAACAAAATTATGTCATTTACAGGGAAATGGATGGAATTAGAGAACATTTTGCTTAGTGAGATTAGTCAGTCACAAAAAGTGAAAAGTCCAATGTTCTCCCTGATATATGGAAGTTAGGGAGAATAGGGCGTAGGAGGGACTCCAGACAAAGATGGAGGAGAAAACCTTAGATGAGTAAAGAAGGCGACCTAACTGAGGGAGATGGGTGGGGGAAGACGGAAACACCCTAGCACACAGGATATACATACACAAATATATCAAAGTCTACTACTATGCTGAGCCTGAGATGGAGGGAAGGGGGAGGGTATGGGGATGGGAATTGGGGGAGGGCTGGCTAATTGACCGATGTGTGCATGTATATGTCTACCATCCTGAAACCCATCAAGATGTATGATTACAATGCACCAATTAAAAAAGCTAAAAATAAATAAATATAAAGGAAAAATGTGCATCGATGTAATTTTCTTTATATTCTACGTATCTGGGGGTACTTTGATCTTCTTGTATCTGGATGTCTATTCCTTACCTCAATCTAGAAAGTTTGGGACTGGTATTTCTTTAAATAAGTTTTCTCTTCCATGATTTTTGTCTTCTCCTTCTGAAACTCTCATAATGTTTAATTAATTTGCTTAATATTGCTAAAAAATTCCTTAGTCAGTCTTTCCCCCCTTCCTTTCTTCTTTTCTCTTCTGACTGGATAATTTGAAATATCTTGTCTCCTACATTCTCTCACTCTTTCATCTGCTTGATTGAATCTATTGTTAAATGTCTCCTGTGTTTTTCATTTCTTTAATTGTATGACTCAGTCCCAGAATTTCCATTTGGCTCTTTTGTATGACTTATATCTCTTCATTGAAATTCTAATTTTGTCCATGATGTTGTTATGATTTATTTTTATTGAATATCCATTTAGTCTTGTAGCTCACTTTGCTTCTTTAAAGGATTATTTTGCATTATTTGTCAATAAATTCATAGGTCTTCATTGTCTCAGGTTGATTACTGCAAATTGACTGCATTCCTTTATTAGTCTCATGTTTCCCTTGTTTTTCATGTTCTTTGTTGCAATGCATTTGTATTTGCACATTTGCTTTGGTAGCCAATGATCTTCACCTGGGTTGCTTTGCTTTATCATACTAAGGAAAGGACTGTAATTCATATCTAATGATGATGTTTGATATGCCACAGTTCATGACAGGAAGTTGAGAGACAGTCTTTCAACCAGAAAGGTATCATCAGGTATGTGAAGAGAAAAGCTATATCCAGTTCACATTAACGGGGGATTATAGTATAGAGATAAATTGCTTGCCTGTCATAAAATGTTTCAGTCATTGAGACATGGCACCAGGCATCAAAAAAATAAACGTCCTGCACATTGCTGAAGAAATTTTGGGGGCAGATTTTATATTGCCATATGTGATCATAAGCACTTATAAAGAAAGAAGGCTAATGAAAGCTGTACCAACTTCTGAAACATAAAGATTTCAGGAAGGGAGTGGATTTATCTTAAGGGAGATTGAACCAAAATACAGAAAGATTAACTTGGGATAGCAGTTTCTCATGAACATGAATGAATAACAGTGCAGCAAGAGTACTAAACTTGAATTACAACCTAATCTAGTCCCTAGAAAACATGGTTTAAGTTGTAGAAATGCCAGCCCTCCATCTGTGAGCCTTGAAAACAGGTATAAGTACTAAAGAATTAAATTGTCATACATGCTTGGGGAACCATGAGCAGAGGCAGAAAGGAGATAGGAGAAAGGAGCAGAGTGGAGATGCCATGCGGGTAGTAGAGATTATCATACTGAAAGTCACTGGCGTGTACTGGGAAAGGGCTGGACAGGTTTCACTCTCAAAGACCTCTGTCATTAATCAGAGGAAAATGCAGCGGGGATATGAAGTGACATGTTTGTTACCTTCAAATTAATGGAAATTCTATTGTTCCATTTATGAATTAAGGACTTCATACAAGAGGAACATCTATATTGAGCATATCAAGTAACCAGTCTTTTAAAGATGTGTTTCAGTATAATTATATGCACATGAAATTTTTAAAAGATAAATCAGTGCAACAAATATTAAGAAACAGATTTTCAACTTAGACTCTGTTTCAAATAAAAATTTAAAAAAGCAATTTAAAAAATGGCTGGGGAATAGCTCAGTGAACATCCCTAGGTTCAATCCCCAGTATCAACTAAAGAAAAAAGAAGACAAACATATTTTCCACCTTTTAGTCTTCTTCTGTAGTTTTACTAATCATATGTCATTAAACTGAACTAATAAAATTCATTTATGAACAAATTTTTATAAGCAAATTTTGAGGATGCAAATGTATAACAAAAAACCTTAGTTCTTTTTTATTTGTTTGTTTGTTTGGGTTTTTGGGGGGGTACTGGGATTTGAACCCAGAGGCATTCTACCTCCAATTTACATCCCCAATCCTTTTTATGTGTACTTAAGGTCTCACTAAGTTGCTGAGTGTATCACTGAGTTGTTAAACCGAGCCTTGAACCTGCGACCCACTTGTTTCAACCTCCCAAATAAGTACTGGGATATACGCGTGCACCACCACATCCAGCTAAAAATTCTACTTTTAATAATCATTTCCAGCATTTAGTGTTCCTTTTTATTAATTTCATTTGTTGATTTCTCTTAAATCTTATGTAGTTATAAGCTTTTTTGGCAGTTATAAAAACATATGAATACCTACAAATTTTATGTTCAGACAGGGAGAATGAGCTCATGTTTCACCATATCTATATCTGTAACTTCTTGTTAAATGAGAAAACAAAAACAATGTGCATAAATTACTGCAATTTTATTTCTCCTTCCAAGGTCATATTTTTACAACAAAAACTAATGAATATTCAGTAGAAAAGAATGGCCTTCGGGAAAATACATATAATTGCCCTAATTCCACTTCCAAAGGATGAATTGTAAACCTTCCAAAATAAACATTGTTCATAACTATATTGCCTTTAGTTCCACCTAAATATTTTAAGTTGAAATGCTTAAATTTTAAGATATTTTATAAAATATTTAATAAATACATATGAAATGAATGAGCATTTAATTTTTTTACTTATATGAATCACCTGTTTATTTTTCTTCCTTTTTTGAAGGGAGACCACGTTTCTTTTAATAAATATTATTTTGTATTAAGTAATTATTTTCTCAAATATCTTTTAATTTTTTCATATAAGATAGAATTATAGAAAATATTAAACCAAAAGTACATACTCTGATATTTTTTGATGAAAAGTGGGATCTGAATGTTTTATAATAAGAAATTATAAGCAAAACTTTGTTTCACTGAAGATATTTATTGTAATAGTTACATATAGTTATATCTTTTTTTATTATATTCATTTATTGGTGCATTGTAATTATACATTTGGTAAGAGTCAGGTTAGCAGAATCATACATTCACACACTGCTCATTTAGCCCTCCCTCAAATCCCTCCCCGTTCCCTCCCTTTAGTGCTCTGCATAGTGATTGAGTCTTATAAGTTTGTGTATATACATCATGCACTTTCGTGTGTTTCCCTCCACCCCCCTCCAAACTCCCTCAGTTAGGTCATCTTCTTTGTTCATCTAAAGTTTTCTTCTTCTTCTTCTGGAGTCCCTTCTAAGTCTCCTATCTAGCTTCCACATATTAGGGCGAACATCTGACTTTTCACTCTTTGTGACTGACTAATCTCACTTAACATAATGAAGAATGGGAACGAACCTACCATATGACCCAGCAATACCACTTTTAAGCATCTACCCAAAAGGACTGAAACCAAACTACCAGACTAATGCATGTGTATCTATGTTTATAGCCGCACAATTCACAATTGCCAAACTTTGGAACCAGCCAAGGTGTCCATCAACAGATGAATGGATTACAAGACTATGGGATATGTACACCATGGAATTTTATGCAGCCATAAAGAGGAACAAAATTACATCATTTGCAGAGAAATGGAAAGAATTAGTGTACATATGGTTATATCTAAAGTATCAGTTGACCTTTCCTAAAACATCCAATTCTCCATGTGAATGAAGAGAATAGACATGTGCTCCTACTAGCAAGGAACTTCTTATAACTAAGTCAATTCAAGTTGTTTACTTCTGATATCAGAACTTGTACTCTACACTTCTATCATAATGTTTCAACCATCATTTCTCTGTGTTTTCCTAAAACAAATATCCAAGACCCTTTAACTCAATGTAACACCAACAATTCACTACATGTTTTTCATGACTAAGATTCTTTCTCAAAATGATATATAGGTTGCTTCATCTTAACTTTGGAATGATTTGTAATAACAATGTTTGACATACTTTCGTCTAATGGACTGTATGCTTGAAAACCCTTTATACATATGGGTTATTTAATTTCTCCTTTTAATTAAACCAGGGATATCACAATTGTATATTCCAAATGAGTAATAAATTTACTTAAGTAGAAATTATACTTATTATAAACCTTATCAAAGAAGAATTAATTAAATCCTATAATTTTACTGTTCTTTTGTATTTTAAGTTGATTTTGGCTAGTGGTGATTATCACTTTAAATTCTTTTGACAAGGAAAGAAACATATATAATTGAACAAATATTCTTTGCTATGATGAGTTTCCAGGAACTGTTTCAGTTTTAAAGCCAGAGTCAACCCTCTGAATGAGACATTTTTCCTTTACTTAGTTTCCTTTATGAGATCTTAAGAAGTATCCAGCTGCATGACCCAACATAATGGTTTGTGCGAGCATGGAGGAGGGTGAGAGAAATAAAGAACAGACAGAAAGACAAAGAATCAAGAAAGGATGGATGGAAGGAAGGAAGGAAGGAGAGACAGTGAGACAGGAAAAAGTAGAGATAGCATGAAATAGAGACATAAAGAGAAATAATGAGAAACATTGTTATGGTTTAGACCTGGAATTGCCCCAAATTCTCCTGTGCTGAAGGCTTGATCCCCGGTGCAGCAGTGTTCAGAGATGGAGCTTCCAGGAAGTGATTGCATCATGAGGACTCCGACTGACCTTATCAATCCATTCATGGATTCATAGCTAAATGGACTGTTGGGAAGTGATCAATCCATTCATGGATTCATAGCTAAATGGACTGTTGGGAAGTGGTAGAAATTGTAGGAAGTGGAACCTAGTTAAAGGAAGTGGGTCCTTAGGGACATATTTTTGTGAATATATCTTGTCCCCAGCCCCTGCCCCTCCTTCCTTGCCACCATGAGGTGAGCAGCTCCGCTCAGCCACATATTCCCAACATGATACTGCTTCACATCAGGACCCAAGCAATGGGGCCAGCCAACCTTGGACTGACACCCCTGAAACCAGGAGCCAAAAATAACTTTCCCTTTTTATTTTGTTTTACTCAGGTATTTTGTCACAGCTATGGAAAGCTGACTGACATAAGCATGAGAGACATAAACAAGAAAAATAGGAAGATTCACTAATCTTTATTAATATTTATTACAACATCTACCTATAGAAAGACATATTCTTTTCCTTCTCTGAGAAGAAGGGCTTTGTAATTTGAAGTTTAAAAACTTAGTAATATTGCATGATAGTTCACAGAATGGGCTCTAGAGTCAGACTGAAACAGTAATTTCGGTTCTTCCATTTATTAAGCATGTGAGTTTGAATAAATTTCTTAACTATTCCGAATCTCAGTTTAATTCTTTGTAGTACAAAGAAAATAATATTACCATTTCCTTTGTGAGTTTTAAATGTATAGTTTTAAAATGCTTAGCAAAGCACCTGATACAAAGTAAAGGCTCAAAGACTATTTTATTATGATGATTAGAGCTTCCAGCAGGGGCAAATATGAATTCTGAATGTTCTAAGCAAGTGACAAATATTTGTATAAAAAGTCTTGTTTTACAAAAATAAACAGGAAATAATTCCACATTTACTCTAATGTGTGGACAAATGATCAATAAATAGCCTGTCTGAAGTTAGTTTGACCTTACATATTTTCTCATTTCTAGTCACAATAGCCATTAAAAAGATTGTGTCTTGTTTTCACAGGTTATCTTGATTTTAGAATCCTGCCTACCTTTGAAAATGGATAATTGCAATAGTCACTAAATTAATAAAAATTGAATTTTCATATCTGGTTGTTCACTATATCAACAATTTTAAAGGGTATATATATTAGAACCACACCTCTTGTTTTATAATATTTAGTATTAAGTATTTTGTACAAAAATAGATAATTGAAAAAAGCCAATATTGGTAATATTTAGATTCTTCTAAGGTCTTATGAAAATGAATTCAAATAATTGAGCATAATTTTAAAAGGAGGTAGAACATCAAATTATCTTACATCTCACTCTTGCTGCTCTAACTCTATGTTGCTAATAAAACACAGTTTACATGAAGCCACCCCAACTGAAGTCTATATTAAACTTTTTCATCTTGACTTATAACCATACTTATCTCTATTTCAAATTTTGAAATAGGCCAAGTTTTAAAAGACAAGTACAGAAATTGAGAGAGGAATAAACATTTTTGAAGCCCATTTGTTTATCATTAATGATGTTGGATTGAAAAGCCCAGACTTGTAATCTATTGGTGGCATAAAATAAAATAACTAACTAAGCAGAATTACAAAATAACAAAATAAAAATACCCCAAAAGGCCTTTAAATGGCATTTTGTGTGTGTGTGTGTGTGTGTGTGTGTGTGTATTCATTTATTTATTTAAATATAAAATTTCTCAGTAGAAACTATATTTTGGAGTGAATTTTAAAAATTTGCAAGAATAAGAATTCATACTTGGGAGAGTTTGGTGATAGTTTTATTGGAAAAAAGTTTCTATTTTACACTTGGATTTGAATTTCTAAATGAATACATGAAAAGTTACTAAAATGTAAGCCAATAAAAAGAATTTAAGATATAAGGGTTTAAAATATTTTAATCTTTAGGCTGAGCAGTTGAGATCTCACATGCAAAAAAATCAAACAAACTGCTTTGCTTGTTTCACTTAATTACCTACATTTTAGTTTAAAGTTTGTTTTGTTTTTTACACACAATATGTTTCAGGACTTGGGTAGAATTTTTAACACGTGTATATGTATTTTCCTTTTCCTCACCCTGATTCAACCACTTGCTTGGACTTTACACATTCTGACTCACAGGCATATTTAGTAAAAAATATTCAATAAGAATGTAGGATACTTACTTAGCTGATGGATGTCCTTGCAGAAATGTTTTCTAATATATCTTCTTCCACCAATATACAGTCTGAGAAAAACTATCTTCCTCTGTTTTCATTATGCAGTTCTTTGATATTAGCACTTCTGTGTATATGTGTGTATGTGTGTGTGATACTGAGGATTGAACACAGGGGTGTTCTACCACTGAAATATACCCCCAGTCCTTTCTAGTTTTTATTTTGAAACAGGGTCTTGCCAAGTTGCTGAGGCTGACCTCAAACCTGTAAGCCTCCTGTCTAAGCCTCCTGTCTAAGCCTCCCAAGTACTGGGATGACAGTCACGCCCTACTGCATCTGGTGATTTTAGTACTTTTTCCTTTTTGTTCCAATAATTGATTTTCTCATCCATTTTCAGCTGTAGTTTATAATTTCATTAAAAGAAGCTATTGTTACATATACATCTGTGAATACTCAGATCATAGCATTCTGTATGGTACTGTATTAAAAGTTTAGTCCATATTTGAACAAGGAATAAATGGAGTGAGTAAATGACATGAGTATAAAGGGAGAAAATAATGGAAAGCTTTATTCCCTACAGGAAGCATTTACGAAGATGACTTTTAAGCAGTTCTTATGCCTGTAACTTTTGCAAAAACAAAAATAGATAAATTAATGGTTCATCCTAACCTCTTAAGATTTTCTCTGCCTTCCCCAAATCTCTATGAATATGCAATATGCTGTAGTTTAATAGAAAGAGAAAGTTTCAATGATTGAATTGGTTAGAAAAATGGACAATAAATAAATTTCCCCACTTATATTTCTTGTTAAGATAAATCCATTGTTACATTTTTTGCTGTTGCAGTATACTTAGTTTTCTTTCTCATCATCATAAAATGAAGGACCTATTTAATCAATGACATGTTTTTAAGGTTCACGTCAGTAGAGAAGCTTAAGAAAATCAATTTGTAAATTTATAATTCATGATTCAGGTTGGAACATTGTTCTTGTTTATAGCTATTTCTTTATGATGCTAACTAATTGGTACTATCAGAGGACATGTAACAATTATTTTTTGTTTCTGTCTGTTGATCCCAATAAAATAGAAGTTGTGTGCACTAGAGATTCATTATTTGGTTGTCAAAACAATATTTTTTAAATAGCTAAGGTAAATTATGCATTATTTTACATCAAACACTTAGAGTGGCTAGAGTTTATCTCAAAGACACAGCTGTGGATATTGTGTGATATTGAAGTGTTACATCATCATTTAAACGATTTAAAACTTCATTTTCTCAGATATTTTTAGTGGAGATAGGAAAGATAAGAACACTTGTGAGATATTCAGAATATTAACAACTTTTGAACTCGTGTTGAAATTTTCTTATTTATCTAGGCATTGAAAAATCATAGTAGTAAACATGAATCAATGTTGAAATTTGCCCTGTTGAATAGTTGATTTACTTCTTTGAAGTTATAACCAACTATGTAGTTAGTTTATTCTTTTCAAAATTATAAATAATAACACTCAGTAAATTAATATATTTAGTTTGGTGTAATATATGCCTTCAAGAAGCTTTTTTACAGACTGAAATCTTAAAAAATAATATGTCTTCGTAATTTTTATTATCACTAGATTGAAAAGATAGTTAAAAGGAAGGTTTTCAGATGTCATTTAAATTTGATTTTCAGACAGTGAGTTAATTTTAACTATACATATGTATAGTTAATGTATTTGAGACACATTTTCCTAAGAATATTGCTTGTTTATTTGAATTTTAAATTTAAATAGGAATCTTGTATTTAATCAATAAATCTGACAACCCTAGCTATAAGAGTTCTTATAGAGCAGATTATCATAAATTAGATATATTACTTGTTTTAGAGTGTTCTATATTTTTTAAATTATAAGCATCAACCACCAGAATTCTGTCACTACTGTGTAAGATCCAGTATCTAAGGAGCTGTCCCATGACCTTCAGAACTTTGGAAATTATGGAGTCCTATTATGAGGCAGAAGGAGAATAGAAAGAAGAGAACTCATGGTTAGGATTATGGTTACACAGAAATAGTACAATTTATTCTTCCTTGAGGCTTCAGTTTAATGGAATGTGTTGGAAAAAATATACTAAAAGATTCATATATTAAAAATGCAAATTAAAATTTGTCAGGCAAATAGATAAAATGAAAATAATTTTTACAGTTTTAATAATGCCAAATGTGAATCTTTAAACAAGTCACTACTGGGCTGGGGTTGTAGCTCAGTGGTAGAGCACTTTCCTAGCATGAACAAGGTCCTGGGTTCAACCCCCAGTACAAGAAGAAGAAGAAGAAGAACAACAACAACAACAATAACAACAACAAAAAGAAATTATGACAAGTCACTGCTAAAGATGAAGTGACTACCAAAAAGACTTTAAAATTTCAATTTAGCAAAATTATAACACATCAGAACCTATATGACTTATTAACATAGCAGCAAATTATATAACACATCAATAAAAGTTTATAGAATTATAAGGATAAATAGTTCACCAACATAATGAGACCTTAGCACACTTTCTTGAAATGTGGCAAATTAAGTAGTAAAATAATAGTAGAAATTTAAAGGAATTATATTATAAAATACAAACAAGCTAATGGGTATGTAAAATTCTACTCAAAAAATCAAGTGTACAAAGTATGTTCAAGAATATACAAAACTTTTAGAAAGGTAATTTGAAAAAAACAAAATGTGATTGTTTGAAATAAGAAAAAACAAAAATATATTAGCAGGATAAGAAGGTATAAACACATAACTATAAGAATTAGGAGTACAATAATCTCAGTTTTTATGACATTAAAAAAATAGTACTTCCCATTAATTGTTTCCATATCAGTCATGAAAAAGTTTAACTTAAACTAATTCTGAGGATGTAAATCTTCCTAAGAATTAACCAATAAGAAATTTGTAAAAATCTGCATTAAGATTAAGTCAACAGCCATAGAATATGCTGAAATGTTATTAAGGAATCACCTCCTAAAATAACTCTGGGCAGACTTTTCAAAAATTATTTTAAACTTTTTAGAAACAAAATTTACATATTATGACACTTGCAAAAAATTATGAAAAGAGGGGACATAATGCAATTTGGTGCTAAACCCGACAATGAGAATATAAACAATGAAAAGCATGGATTAATGCCAGTAAATTTCAGGTCTCATTTCAACTCTGATTCATTAGTAATAGCTGCTGACAAGCATTATGTAAATAATGAATCATTAGCCTCATTTGCTTTCACCAAATATGATGTCTTCCATGAACACATGTGGCTCTGCAGATGACTGCAGTTCCCATTCTTGCTCTAAATATCTATTTTAAAATAACATAGATATAAGATATAAATTCCCATATGATATCCTCAAAATCAATTTCAAAACTACAGTAGAAAAATCATACACTACGATTAAGATGTGTTTACACCAGGTATCAGAGAAAGTTATAATGCTGGGAAATCTATTAATATAATTTATCATATCAATAGTCCAAAAGTGAAAAATCACATGAGTCTCTCAAATGGTAATATAAATTTAGCAAACATTCCTGGTAAAGGACTCTTGGAACTAGTAATGGAAGGATCTTTCCTTAATACAATGAAAAATTTCTGTTATAAACTAGTAAGCCAATATCATATTTTATGATGAGACTCTGATGGTATTATCACTATCAATACAGCTGACATACAGGTTTTTTTTCTCTTTTTTTTTGGTTGGTTGTGTTTGGTCCATTTTAGAAATTCTATCTAATATAACAAGACAGAAAATCAAAATAAATGATTTAATTTTTGGAACGAAAAAGCATCAAAGTTATTATAATATCCATTAGAGGTTATAATGCACAATTGATTATTCTTGTAAGATGAATTAAAATACGAAATAGCTAACAGTACCCTTAACTATAAATATGTAGACTTCTTCCAGTCATGACGTAGAAAAATGTGATTCTTTTACCCATGATAAGAAAAATATGAGGGAATAATATCAATAACTATTTTATGTTGCCAACGAAGAGCGTTAGACACTTTTAAAAACTTTACTTCTTAGAAAAAACAAATGTTTCCTATGTAACAGGGGCAACAACTTTCATTATTTGGGTGAGTATTTGGGGTGAGAGGGTCAACTGAGGAGTGGCCATGTCACAGAGAATCTTTACTAACTGCAAAAGAAACAGCTGAAACTTAGATAGGGGAGGGACCAGGCAGAGTGGAGTTACACCAGTAATAGTGCAAAGGCAAAACTCAACTGGTGAGACCATTCTTCCCCTACAGACAGACATTCAGGTATTAACTCTTTATTCTTGGATACTTGATTCTGATGGTCTGCCAAAATAAACGCGTAAAGTCAACAAGAACTGTCTCAAACTGTTGCCCGATGCCATCCAGCTGAAATACTCGTAAGACCAACGCCATGTATTGACAGCGTAGAAGTGTGGAATTGAACACAGATGAGCTCACTCTCACTTCAGCTCAAGTTGAATTAAGAATAAGAATGATGAGCGGTCACGTTAACTGCCAGACAGAGGAAGAGGCTTGTATTATTTGGGAAACAAAAACAAAAACAAAAAATCTGAAAATCTCTGCATTGCAAATCACCACTAAACGTCATGAATTATGACATAAATAATTTTATTATATCTCCAAATACATTAATATGAATTTTTTACATGAAATGGGCTTTTAAAAAATGTCAAGTTACATGTACAAATATGTAGCAATTAACCCTGGTATTATGTATCATTATAATGCACCAATAAAAAAGAAAAAATGTCTTATGGACATGTTAAATATAAATGAAAATTAAAGGAGCCTTTAAAGAAATTCTAGGTTTATGCTCAAAAAACACAATGATGATTTTTGCTTTGATAAAGTCTTTCAGAATTCCTAAATGGAATATTAAAAACCTATTACCAACTTAAGAATCTCAACTCATTGATTTAAAAAAAAAGGTATATTTTCTTTTTCTAGGGAGTGCTACCATTGAGTTTTCTGTAACTATTCTTTTTCCTGTGTTTGGTGTGTCCCTTAATGATATCTTAGACTGAGTCCATAAAATTTTACTTATTTTAATTATTGAGTCTCATTTCAGTAATGACCACTTGATCTTATTCATTTAAATACTTCAATTTCACATTTTACATAAAACATTCTTGGTCCCATTCCCAAAGATGTTGGGCTGAGAGCTCCAGCTGTGGGGCTGCACGTAAATGTCTCTGCCCTGTCACGCCACACTCTTCCCAATACTTCTCCTCTCATCTGGGTGCAAGGCAATAGAGGGCAAAGACATTTCTTTATGTGCTTGGCCTTGTTGGACAGGACAATGTGAGTAGCCTCCTCCCCACACAACAAAATGTTTAAGGTACCCTAGTGTGCTAGGCGTCATTATTTCAGCCTATTACCAGCTCTGATCCCTGTGTAGTTAGCACATCCTAATGCCATCTTGCTCCTGGGATGCATTTGCAGGTTCACCAAAGGCCAGGATCCTCCGCTTTCATGATCCCGTGGTGTGGTAAAACCACTTGAAATACAACCTCTTCCTTCACTCCCTCACTCTTTCCTTCTCTGAATTGCCAGAAGCCATTCAGCTCCTCACACCCTTGTGCAGTTCAGGGTCTTCTCTTAGCAGGAGTCCCTTTTGGAGACATTGGCAAGAATGCTTACTGATCCCTGATCATGTAAGTTGTCCACTGATCCCAAAGGAGGGTGCTTCCCTCTGCTATGCTGAGTAAGGGAAAGTAGGTTCTAATTCTGGCCCCACTGTCTCTCTTCCACCCCTTCTATATCCTAGCAGCAGAAGACGCAGCTGTTTAGTGACTCAGCAATTTCCTGATAAGAGGCCATCAGTCATAGGAACTTGGGAAATGCATATTTCAGTCATCTTCTATTAAAGAAATTGGACGGAAAAGAGATGGAATGGTTATTGCTATAAAACCCATATTCTTATAAAGACCACATTTTTCTTACTTGTTGTTACCTATTATAACTCAAGAATAAAGTTTACCAAAAGAGTTTAACCTTCCTTCTTAAGCCCAGAGCATAAGAACGCCGTGAGAAGAACCAGATAGTCTCAGGTTCTGAAGCATTGAGCCACCTTTCTCTATGTCCATTTAAATCACTGCATTATTTGAGTTAGTCCTCATTCAGTGGTTAGCCCTCACAACCACTTTTATAAGGGTAACTTCGTTTTGGAGATCTATTTTAAAATGGACAAATTATTCATAGGATTTTTGGTCTTCTGTAATCATTGAGAAGCACAAAATGTATACAAACGTCTACTTTAGATCATTTAATACTGTCAGGGACATTCTACCCAAAGAGATGGATGTCTCATGTTCCTTTTAGGCCATTTTCAGGTACATGGTTGACATTTAAGCATAAATAAAATATTCAAAGTAGCATGGAAGGTGCAAATTAAGATTGGTAATAGCTCTGGCATCAGATATATTAATATCATTTTATGAAATTATTATCCCATACAAAATTCTCTTGAGAAAGACAAAGAATGAGCTGTATAATTACACAAAATATAGGCATCTTACAATTGCTTCCTGTGAAGGCTCTTAAAATGATTGCTCTCCATGTGAATATTTTAGTAGTTGTAACTATCTAATTAGAAATACTTAGGTGTAGTAAATTAAAAAGTTTATTCTGTCTAATGTTTGTCTTGAATAAATCACATCAGCAGTTAAGCAAAGAAAAAGTCTTCAGAAGTTTAAATCAAAGTGAAGAAAAATATATACCACTTTTGGTTTTTAGTACTTTAGGAACTTCTCAGACTGACAGATTGTCACCACCACACCTATGCCTCTAGGGAGCATGGCTGGATTTCTCTTTGTCATAGAGCAGAAAATTGGTTTTTTGGTGGCAACACTAGCATTTCTGCCATTCCTTAACACCAAATTTGACACGAATGGAATACAACATCTTATAATTTTTCAAAAAATGGCACCAGAGATGTGACACCATCTTAAATTACTGTCAGCAGTATTTCCCAAGCTGATGGCTTACTGTTGGGAGAGGAAAAGCTGTAGACGAAATTCCCTCTTTGTCAACACTGGGGATTCTGGGAGTTTTCAACAACACCCTGATTACTGGGAAAGAAAGAAAGTGGAAGGAAGGAAAGAAGAAAGGAAGGAAAGAAGGAAGGGAGGGAGGGAGGGAGGGAGGGAGGGAGGGAGGAAGGAGGGAAGGAAGGACAAAGACATCTGAGCACTCCTGTAAGTTTCTGTTTCTTTCCTTAAAAATAAACATGTCTAATCACCAGATAATAGACACTATGTTATTATCAGTCAAATCCCTATGGTTAGTTTTACAGCTAAAACGCCAATGTAATGAGATTATTTGTAAATCAAATCAATTATAGCAGACCTTATCTTTCTCTTATATATTACTTTTTTGTGTGTGGTACTGAGGATTGAACTCAGGGGCATTCTACCTCCAAGCTACACCCCCAACCCTATTTTTATGTTTTTTTAATTTTGAAACAGGGTCTCACTAAGTAGCTGAGGCTTTCCTCAAACCTGAAATCCTCCTGTCTCAGCCTCCCAAGTACTGGGATTACAAGCGTGCACCACCACTCCCAGCTCTCTCTTTTATATTACTAATTACACAGTACATTGTTCCGTACCATTCTGTCCCCCAAAGAACCTTGTGAAGAAAATGTTTTTTCCATTTGTTGTAGAAGGAATTGAGACTCAAAAATGTTTGCCATCTTTTTTTAGAGCACATAGCTATCAGTGCCTTTTCTAATATTCCAGTTGCCTCCACAGCATGAAAGTGGTGGTGGTGGTGGCGTGTGTGTGTGACGGGGGGTGAGATGGTGGCAGACAGATCTCTCTAGGTTTGAACCAAACTCAGATAAAGGGCTTAGACTTTGAAATACATGCAACATATTGGCTTTTGAATGGATCTTTTTGAGAACTTGTGTTAATTTCATGATGGATGCACTCATTAAACTACCATAAAAAAAACAGAGGTAGACAAGTAGATGCTAAACATACTATTATTACTCATTACATAAAGCAATAAACGATAATGAAACATGATCTGAAGTCAGGTTTCAGATGTGGTTACACCACTTAGGATGACTCTTTGTTCCTGTCCTATCATTGCTACTTAAGGCCTAGACGACATGATTAATATGTCTCAGAAAGAAGTATCAAGAGGAAATACATGGTGTTTATAGAGTCTTAAGGTTTTTTTCTTAGATTTAATAGGTAATTCAAGTTATATATAGAATGTCAAAAACCAGGCTTTTGGAAGTTAACAAACAGCCTAAGCTGACAAATGAGAAAGAGACATTATCATTTGATTTACTGTCCCAGTAGTGCTCAGCACTGCACTGATTAGTGAAGAGGCAAAAATAGGACTCCAGAAACTCCACACAGAGGAACACAATTCTGATTTAGAATGCTGTTGTTACCTTATGTCACAAATAAGAGAGTGGCTTTGGTATTACAATGGACATTGACTAGCTGCTGTCTGACTGAGAAGGGAATACCAACTTAGTGACCTCAAGAGTCATAACTTCTGAATTTTGTCTCTCTTTTCTATTTTGAGACAGACTTTTTAAAGTCAATAAAATATAGGACATATTTTTAAAGTCAGTAAAACATAAGCAATAATGCCAGAGATGAAATCAGCATCAACTTAGCCATTTCCTTTCAGCCCTCCAATTTTTAAGGGCATCTTCCAATTATGCTATAAAGTCTTGCTTTGACAATAAAGCCATGTAGTTCTTCTGAAAATACTTTGCCTGTGGCTCTGGGTACTACAATCAGCACCAAATGCAAGAGAAATCCTACAATAATGATGTCCTGGGAGGCAGTCAATATTCTGACCCTAAACAAATGTGTGCATCCACTTGGCTTTGCTTCACTCAAGTCAATCTCAAGCCCAGCAGGCAGAGACAGGAGCAAATGGCAAAGGAAAATACATTTTGAGCAGATGATAACCAGGAAATAACAACAGTGGGGATCTGGGGCTAGTATGTATAGCAACTGGAGATGAGAAAGCTCAAATTGAGCTACATTATCTGGTCACCCATGAAGCATGTGACAAGCCACTCTCTGAAGTCCAGACCCTTGAGTAAGCATGGGAGTTGTTTCCATCATTAGACAGCACTCTGTGCACAAGTATACCTCTGAGTAGACAGGAAAGACTGTGAGTCCGGGGAAAACTTAGTGACATTTGTGGGTTTGGATTATTAAATGTGTGTTCCATTAAGTAAGTGACTATTTGGATGTGGTTCTCTACCTTTGAAATTACAAAAGTACAATCATTACCATTTTTTAATTTAAGGTCATTTAAGTATTTTCTATGGACATTGAATCAGAGGGAGCATAAATATGCAATAGCATCTTGTCTTAATGGAGGGCCAGGACTAAGGACCACATTATAGACTGCCACTAGAGCATATACCAAACATGACAGTTTTTGATGCTTCATGACATGAAGCATCATCTGATCAATGTCATAACCATATTTTTTTGCTAATGGTTTCTCTTTTATTGATGCTATGTTTGATTCTGATAACTACAGGTTTAGTCCTTCTTTTTATAATTTGTGAGAAAATAGTCCTATTAAAATATCTCAAAGAGTGTGGTAATAAGTGGTATGCAAATAAACAAAACAATAATCAAATAAATATTTTTAATTAGCCTAGTAACAGGATGAGACCATTGTTTGATAGATGTTCTGAAAACACTGAATGAATTGATTTGGCAAAAATGTTCTTGTAAGTGAACCTGAAGAGGGAAATAACAATAATGTATTATGTAGCAGACACTCAGGAATAACATTTCTGTATCTAGTTAGGGTGCAGCCGGCTCCATGATGAAGATAGGGAGCTCCCTTCTCAGCTTTGTAAGATGGGAATAAAAGAAGCTGTTTTCTCCTTTTGCTACCATGTAGATTTTCAAACGTCCCAGGTGGCTTGTGGGTTACGACTGTAGGATGTTAGACCCAAACTTGAAATCAGAATATCTCATATTTAAAGTGGAGATAATAATAATAATATATACCATCCAGTCATGATTAAATATAGTAGTGCACATTAAAATATTTGAAGTTTTAAATATTAGATATAATTATAGAAGAGTTCTTATTGACCTGACAATATTTATAAGGTCATAATTCTTTAATTTTATCTCTCTTTTTATCTGTTTATAACTGAAATTTATTAAAATCTAGTTTCCATTAAAAATGCACAACTTTTAAAGTACAGTACTATTTTTGAAAATGTATGCTATTTAATCACCATCAAAATCTATCTAAAAGAAATTTTTATTGTATAATAAAGTTTCCTTTCACCTGTTTTGAGGCAATCTCCACCTAGTGCACTTCCTGTCAGAGGCTACTAATGTTCTTATTTACACTGATATAGTTTAGTTTTTCTATTCTCAACTTTATATAAATGCAATTATACAGTGCATATTTATTTATGCCTTGTGTCTTTTGTTTTTAAGCTTATTTCTTATTATCATCATCACAATGTAGAAGAAAGCTGGCATTCACTTTTTGGCACTCCATAGAGTTGCAAACCACCCAGGTGACTTCTCTGGATAATGGTAGACTATTATTTCATTTACTTTCCATTTTTGTAAGGACAATAAATAATAAAAATCCTTCTATCCTTTGAAAGAGACAGAAATAGTTCTGAGCCCAGAACATTAGAAATGATCTATAGCTGGAAAATATATTTTTGGAAGCTCCATGTTATAATTTGGACCTGCAATGTCCCCTAAAGGATCATGCATTGAGGGCTTGGTCCCTGATGCAGAAGTGTTCAGAGGCAGGGCTCTTGGGAAGTGATTGGACCATGAAGGCTCTGAGTTCATCACTGAAATAGGTTCATAGCAGATGACATTATTGGGAGGTGGTGGAGACTGTAGACAGCAGGGAGAGGGGAGTTATTGAGGGCATGCTCTGAAAGGGTATTTCTTGGCCACTTTCTCTCTTTCTCTCTCTTCCTCCCAGCTGTCATGAGATGAAAAGCCTGGTTCCACCACACCCTCTTCTATGATGTTCTGCCTCACCACAGCCCCAGGAACAGCGAAGCTATCCAATCCTGGAAACCAATCCTCTGAAACAATTATCCCAAATAAATCTTTCCTCTTCTAAGTTGATTTTTTCAGGTATTTTGTCCCAACAACAAAAAGCTGACCACACACCCCACCACCAAGACTCAGAGACATAGATCCACTTAGGACTGAGGCAGATGAGGACAACAGAGCAGCTTGCCTGTGTTGCACCATTAGGCTGTTGGGCGCCAAGAGACTAGCATCATCTGCCTACTGTTGGGGAAAAGAATTGGCCTGGAGATAGCTTGAGCTTGAGGTACTGAGGATAGAAGAGGAGCAAAATTTCTTGGCTACCAAGTCATCATTCTGACTACAAGGTAAAGATACAGAAATCTGAGGCTGGAAGTACACTGAAAGTACAACAACAAAATCCAAGGCCAGCTCACCATGTGTCTAGATTGATTCTAAACCCTCACATCCAGTGGCTAGTGTTAAAAGAGGCATTCCTATTTCCAGGTCAGAAAAGAATTTACCTCTTTCATTATTGTCATGCAAACAATGTCTAAAATTCAGTAGAAAATACAAGACACACAAAGTACAAAAACATACAAGCCATTGCAAAAAATGCAGAACAATGAACAATATATTAAAAAACCACTCGGATGTTAGAACCATCAGAAAAAAATTATAATAACTAAGATTAAAATGTTTAGAACATTTAAGAGCAGATGGACAATGTCAGATGAGAGAGGGAACCTCTAAAAAAAGAGTCCATTTAAGATGCTAGGGAAAAAATATGCTACACAGGTGAAGAATGTCCTCAATAGACTTATTAGTAAATATGACACAGAAGGTAAGCACATCTTGAAGGCACCTAGAAGGGAAAAAATTAACACATTACCTGTTAGAGAAACAAAGGTGACACAAACTGTGTCAGAAATAATACAAGCAGGAAGACTCTAAAGTGGCATCTTTTATAATATAGAAAGCACAAACAAATTTCAACCCAGAATTGTATACACAGGGAAAATGTCTTTCAAAAATAAAGATCTTTAAAACAAAATAAAAAACTGAAAGAACCAATTATGAGTACACCTACAATAAAAGAAGGTGTACTACATTTTGAATCTACACAAATGAACATATATGAAGATGGTCTATGGTGACCTATAAAATCTCAATAATAAGATTAAAGAAAACTAATTTTAAAAATGGACAAAGATTTGAACAGGCAATCAGATGTGTGAATAGAAAATAAGTACATGAAACAATGTTTAAGATTTATTAACAATCAGATTGATATAAATTGAAGCCACAATGAGATATCCCCCCCACACATGAAGATGGTTACAAATAAAAAGATTGACAATGTCAAGTATTGGTGAGGAAGTAGTTTAATTTGAACTCATATATAACTGATAGGAATGTTTTACACTTTAAAAACAGTTTGGCCATTTCTTTTAAAGTTAAAATTATACATTTCATATAATCCCAAATTTTCATTTAGGGAAAAAATATGCTCACAAAGATGTATCTATGAATATTCATATTAGTTTTATTCACAAAACTTCCAAACTGGGGGTAATGCAATTTAATTGTTAAACAAATTAATTGTTTAATTAATTATTAAATTCAAATTAATTGTAAAACAAGTTTTGGTATATTTATCCAACAGAATATACTCAAATGAAAGTAATAAATATTGATAGTTGCAACAAAATAAACTTCAAAGTTATGCAGAACAAAAGAAGCAAAACTGAAGAATTCATACCATATGTACCCACATATATGAAATTATGGGAGCTAAATAACTAATATATAGTAAAAGAAAATAGATCAATAATTGCCCAGTACTGGAGGTGGGGTAGTGATTGGGAGCACAAATAACTTCATAGGGTGATGGAAATGTTCTACATCTTGATTGTGATACTACTTACATTGTTGGGTAACTTGTCAAAACTCATCAAAATATCTGCTTCATATAAGTATATTACATTATATTTAAATTATGTTTCATAAAATTGATCTTAAGAAAAAAATTTCAATTTGAGAATAACCCTTGAATTCACTAAGATCACACCACAGGTTGGGAAGAAGTAATTCACCAAGACCTCTGAAGTTACTAGGAAGAATTACAATCAAGAAAGTTATGAGGGGAGAGGGGACAAGATGGCGTCACAGTAAGGACACCGAAAGGAGCCTGTCTCTAAATTGTCTCGGGTGCTCCAAACTGAACAGCCATACACACCCCACATGACTGTTGTGGGTGAAAGGAACTAAAGACAGTAACATTTAAGAATACATAGAAGCACACCGATTAACATCCAGACTGAAAAAAGGTAAAAAAAAATAACCCCGTCCTGGACCGGGTCGCTGGACCATCAGGAACCTTCAGAAGATCCGGAAAATCGTATAACCAGCAACCTGAGGCCTTTCTCTCAGACATCGGGATCACCAACCACAAAATCCGAAAACCCCAGGACAAAAGGACGGAGAAGGAAGATTGCCATCCACTTCCATAGCAACCCACTGGTCCTCCACACACTCGGAAGGAGAGATGAGTGCTGCAGTCTCACAGGATAACTGAAAAGAGGCCCCCAGAAAAAAGAGAGGGTGGGGACACAAGCAGTCTGTGGCTGTAGCCACACAGGAAAATCTGAAGAATAGAGCAGGTCTGAAAGTTGCAGACCAACGCAGCACTCTCTGGGGAGTGTGATATCCCTGCCTCCACATAGGATGGCCCTGGAGGGCCTGGGCAGCAAACAGAAGCAGGAAGCTGAAAACATCAGCGCTCCCCACCTGCAACCCAGAAAGCCCAGGAGGGTTTCGTCCCAATGGGAGGAGAGGGCTGGCCTTGCTGCCCAGCACCCAGGCAGAGGGAAATAGGAACACCAGCAGTAGAGAGCCACGGCCTTCCCCCTCTCCCTCAGTACCCAGCCACAGGGTGTCTCCACCTAAACAGACAGACCCAAAGGGACTTGGGAACTGGACGCCAGAGTTCCCCGCCTGAACTAAAGCAGAGAGAAAAGTGGGTTGCGCGGGCTATAGAGCATGCTTCCTCATCTGCGCCAAGGATGGCCCCAGAGGGACTACACTGGCGGGAAGCTGAAAGTCCTAGCATCCCCGCCTACAACCCGGAAAGCCCGGAGGGTCCTGCTCTAAAAGGGAGGAGAGTGCTGATGTGCCACTGGCCTGCACCCAGACGCCCTGAAGGGACTCTGCAAAAAGCAGAGAGGTGACAGACAGGTCCACGGACCTCAACACCTGGATCTCATCAACAACTCCATTGGAGCAGACAGAAGGGACCCTAGAGTAATTGCAACCAAGGACCAACAATCTACTGGCAGAACAACAGTGGAGTGATACGGGACACAGATATTGAAGAACATATTAAAGGGTGATAAATACACAACAAAGAGCTAAGAATAACCACACAGGAGAGGCTAGCCACCTTCAAGGCACACCTAGCAAAATATCTACATCCAGAGGAGGTTACTATACAGGGAGAGTGAGTAGACACAGGAAACCTATAGACTGAGAGAGAGATACCAAAAGCAACAAAGATATAAACTTAAGAAACCTGAAATCATGGGAAGGAGGCACAACAAAGAAACAATGAGCCCCCACAACTCCACAATAATAGAACCCATTACCACAGAAATGCAGGGATTGCCAGAAGGACAATTCAGAACTTTAGTAGTAGAAATGATACAGGATTTCCAAAAAGAATTCAGATAGAGCCTGAAACAAATGAAGGATCAAATAAGCAAAGAATCTGACACCCAAATTAGGAATCAAATAGAGGCTTTGAAGGAAGTGAAGGATGCAATAATTGAAATGAAGGCATCAATACAAACTATTAACAATATACTAGAACACATGGAAAACAGAATCTCACTCTTAGAAGAGGACCACTCCAAAAGTGAGCACATCGAATATAATACAGAAAGAACAATTCAACAGCATGAATTGGACATCGAAGAGATCTCGGCCAACTTGAAAAGAGCAAACCTAAGAATAATAGGCATAGAAGAGCAAATAGAAGCTGAAACCAAAGGAATAAACAATCTTTTCAGAGGGGTAATATTGGAAAATTTCCCAAACATAGAAAGGGAAGTCGACACCCAGGTACAAGAACATATAGAACCCCGAATAGACAAGATCAAAGAAGAGGTTCACCACGACACATACTAGTCAAATTGACTAACATAGAGGCTAAGGAGAGAATAATAAAGACAATCATAGAAAAAAAACAAGTAACATACAGAGGCAAACCAATAAGAATCACCCCTGACCGTCCAAACCACGTCATGAAAGCCAGGAGGGCCTGCGGCGACATATTCCAAACTGAGAGAAAACAACTTCCAACCAAGATTTACCTACCCAGCAAAGATATCTATAAAAGTTGATGGGGAAATAAAAACCTTCCATGACAAACAGAAGCTGAAAGAATTTATGTCTGCCAAACCAGCATTAGAGAAAATACTCAAAGAGATTAACTATAAAGAGGAGATAATGAATAAACACCAGAACCAAAGAAACAATAACTCCCATCAAACAGCCAACTAAGAAAAGGGGGGAAAACACTACCTCAAACAGAAGTCAAAACTCTAAATGTTAGGAATTAAGAATCATCTCTCAATAACCACGCTGAATATAAATGGACTCAGTTCCCCAATCAAAAGACATAAGGTGGCAAAATGGATCAAAAATCTCAATCCATCTATATGCTGCTTATAAGAAACACACCTTACAAGTAAAGACACTCACAAACTGAAAGTAAAAGGCTGGAGCAAGGTAATCCACGCCAGTGGAACACGAAGACAAGCAGGAGTAGCAACTATGATATCAGACAAATTAGATTTCAAGCCTAAACTTATCAGAAGAAACAAAGAAGGTCACTTTTTACTGGTAAAAGGAACAATCCAGCAAGAGGATATAACAATAGTCGACATGTGTGCCCCAAATATAGGAGCGACCACCTTCATAAAACAAATTCTTTGTGACTTTAAGTCACACATATATCCTAATACAATAATATTGGGAGACTTCAAAACTCCTCTCACACCACTTGATCGATCTTCAAGACAAAAGGTCAGTAAAGATGCCTCAGACCTAAGGAACTCCATAGGTCAAATAGACCTACTAGACACATGCAGAATATTCCACCCAACTACAGCCAAATTCACATTTTTTTCTGCTGCTCATGGAACCTTCTCTAAAATAGACCATATCCTAGGCCACAAAGCAAGTACTAGCAAATTCAAGAAATGTGACATAATCCCCTGCGTATTTTCAGACCATAATGGAATGAAACTAGGAATCAACTGTAAGAAGACACAGAGAAATCTCATAAACACGTGGAGACTGAACACCACACTGCTGAATGAAGAATGGGTCAAAGAGAAAATAAGGGAGGAAATAAAAAAATTCCTAGAAACAAACGAAAATAGGGAAACAACATATAAAAATCTCTGGGACACGTTGAAAGCAGAATTAAGAGGAAAATTCATAGCACTGAGTGCTCACATAAGTAGATCTGAAAAGCACCAAATAAACAACTTAATGACACACCTCACAGCCCTTGAAAAGCAGGAACAGTCTAACCCCAAAGCCAGTAGAAGACAGGAAATTATTAAAATTAGAGCAGAAATCAATGAAGTGGAGAATAAAAAATCAATACAAAAATCAACAAAACCAAAAACTGGTTTCTCGAAAAAATACACAAGATAGATAAATCATTAGCCAACCTAACCAAAAGAAAAAGAGAATCAACCCAAATTACCAAAATAAGAGATGAAAAAGGAGATATCATGACCGACAGTGCGGAAATAGAGAGGATTTTCAGAAACTACTTTGAAAAGATATACTCAAACAAAATGGAAAACTAGAAGAAATTGACAAATTTTTAGATACATACAACCCTCCAAAATTGAATCAAGAAGATATAGAAAAATTAAACCAACCAATAACAATCAAAGAGATTGAAACAGCGATAAAGAGTTTACCATCAAAGAAAAGCCCAAGTCCAGATGGTCTCCCAGGTGAATTCTATAAAACCTTTATAGAAGAGCTAATCCCAATATTTCTCAATTTATTCCATGAAATAGAAAGAAACGGGACTCTCCCAAATACATTCTATGAAGCCAATATCACATTAATACCAAAACCAAATAGAGACAGCGCAAGGAAAGAAAACTACAGGCCCATATCACTGATGAACTTAGACACAAAACTTCTAAACAAAATACTAGCAACATGCATTCAAAACGACATCAAGAAAATTATACACCATGACCAAATTGGGTTTATCCCATGGATGAAAGGCTGGTTCAACATACGTAAAACAATCCATGTAATTCACCACATAAGAGAACTAAAGACAAAAATCACATGATCATTTCAATAGATGCGGAAAAAGCATTTGACAAAATCCAGCACCCATTCATGCTAAAAACACTGCAGAGAATCGGAACAGAAGGAACATACCTCAACATCATAAAGGCAATATACAATAGGCCCACAGCAAACATCATACTGAATGGGGAAAAACTTCGAGAATTCCCCTTAAAAACAGGAACAAGACAAGGATGTCCGCTGTCACCACTCCTTTTCAACACAGTACTAGAGACTCTAGCCAGACCAATAAGGCAAGAGAAGGAAATAAAAGGAGTACAAATAGGAAAAGAGGAGCTAAAACTATCTCTATTTGCAGATGACATGATAGTATACTTAGAGGATCCAGCAAACTCAACCAAGAGGCTTATAGAACTGATCAATAAATTCAGCAAAGTGTCTGGATACAAAATCAATCTTAAAAAATCAGAAGCTTTTCTGTACAC
>PVJS01019311.1:0-33847 GCA_004027185.1 Glis glis | reverse complement strand
GGAGGGGTGGGACACCAAGAGCTGTGTGCATGTATGTTAACACCAAACTGATACTCATTGTGATGTGAGACTACAATGCACCAATAAAAACATAAAAAAAAGAATTAAATCAAGGGTGTGGTTTTGCCCACCTGTATTCCCAGTACTTGGGAGGCTGAGATGGGAGGTTCACAGGTTCAAGGCCAGCCTCAGCAACTTAGGGGGCTTGCAGAAGCTTAGGGATACCCTGTTTCCAAATAAAAAATAAAATAAGACTAGGGGTGTAGCTCACAAGTAGAATGCCCCTGGGTTCAAGCCTCAGAAACACACACACACACACACACACACACACACACTTAACTCTAATCATAAACCCTAATATGAAATCTAAAATTATTTGTCAAAGAAACATAGCAAAAATTCTTTGGGACCTTGGAGTAAGCAAAACTTTTTGATAATGACATCAAAATAAAAAACTGAAACACTAGACTTCATCAAAATTGAAACTTTTTCAATGTGGTATATCATGTTGACTTGCATGTTGGACCATATTTGCATTTCATATAATTCCCACTGGGTATTGGTATGTTTATGATTGTATTCATTCCTTTTTAAAAATATGTTTAATATCACTTAATTGGTGCATTGTAATTATACATCATAATCATGTTCAGAGTGTTGGCAACATATATGCACACAGCACTTGGTGTGTGTTGCTCCAGATCCCATCAGTTCCCTCGTCCTCCCCTTACATATCATTGAGATAAGTATTGATAACTTAATATATGTACATAGTTTTATTTGAACTGTTTCCTTCATCATTTCTCCCTTTTCCCCTCCACACTTCTCTCTCTCAATTCCCTTCCACTATTCTACTGGTCTCTCTCCTCACTTATCTGAAGTCTTTTTGTTTCTCTGTTTCTCTCTTATCTTCCACATATGAGAGAAAGCATATGACCCTTCACTTCCTGAGACTACCTAATCTTACTTAGCATAATATTCTATAGTTCCATCACTTTCTTGAAAATGACATAATTTGTTCTTCTTTGTTGCTGAGTAAAATTCCATTGTGTGTATATATCACAGTTTTGTAATCTAGTTATCTGTTGACAGGCTGATTCCATAGTATGATTATTATGAATTGTGCTGCTATAAACATGGATATGCATATATCACTATGGTTTTCTGACTTAGTGTTGTTACTACAAAAACAGACTGCTCTTCAAAAGACACTGTTAATAAAATGAAAAGACAAGCTACAGGTTATAATAAAACATAATTATAATACATACCTTTTAAAAAACTGATCTGATATCTGGATTATAAGAAAACAACCCATACGCATTTGAAAAAAATTGAAGAGACTTCACCAAAGAGAATATATGGATGACAATAGCCATATTAAAATATTTTGAGCAAGCCGGGCGTGGTGGCGCACGCTTGTAATCCCAGTACTTTGGGAGGCAGAGACTGGATGATCCGGGTTCGCGACGAGCCTCAGTTCGTGCACGTGCGTGTGTGCGCACTCTCTCTCTCTCTCCCTGTCTCTCTCTCTCTCTCTCTCTCTCTCTCTCTCTCTCTCTACTTAGTGAGGCCCTCTACAACTTTGTGAGGCCCGGTCTCAAAATAGTATAAAAAATAGGGCCGGGGGTGTAGCGCGGAGGTAGAATGCCCCTGCGTTCAATCCCCGGTACCGCAAAAAAAAATATTTTGAGCATAATTATTTATTAAGAAAATACAAATTAAACTACAATGAATCACTATTACAGATCTCATAAAATGCCTAAAATAAAAATTTAAAAAACTGAACTTTCCAAGTATTAGTATGAACATTTTGCAAAATAGAATGCTGATAATTACTGGTGGGAATGGAATACTCTACAGTTACTTTGGATTGGCAATTTCAAATAAAAGGAAATATATCTGTGCTATACCACTCAACAATTGCAGTTCTATGATTTTGCCTTAAAGCAGTAAAAACTGACATTCATAAAAATCATATACACATCTGATTTTTTCAGCTTTATTATCTCTCCAAACTGGAAACAACCCAAATATATTTCAACTGGTGAAACTATAAACTATGGTACATCCAAAGAACAGAATAGTATCAAGCAATTAAAAGTGAAGGAATTACTTCTACATACAACTATATGAATGTTTCACAAATGCAGTAAGCTAAGTGAGTCCTACTAATAATATATACTGAATATTATATTATAAACTGTATTATTCCATATATGTAGCATTCTGGGAAACCCACAACTTTTGAAATAGAATGCAGATCAATGTTTGTCAAGACATTGATTGACTATAAATGGATAAGTGGAAGTTGTTGCAGGTAAGAAAACAAAACTTTTTAAAAATCTTGATCCATACATTTATGGGCCATTTGTATTACTTCTGTGAAGTGTCTATTTAGTTCACTTGCCCATTTTTTGATTGGGTTATTTGTTTTTTTAGTGGTGATTTTTTTAAGTTCTCTGTATATTCTAGATATGAGTCCTCTATCAGAGGAGTATCTGGCAAAAATCTTCTCCCATTCTGTCGGTTCTCTGTTGAGGTTCTTGATTGTTTCCTTTGCTGCACAAAAGCTCTTTAATTTAATGCAGTCCCACACACTGATCCTCATTTTAGTTTCCTGTGCCTTTGGGGTCTTGTTGAGGAAGTCTTTACCTGTGCCTATGTGTTGAAGTGTTGGGCCTATGCCCTTTTCGAGTAGCTGCAAGGTCTCTGGTCTGATTTCTAGGTCTTTGATCCATCTTGAATTGACTCTTGTGTAAGGTGAGAAAGTGGGGTTTATTTCTATTTTTCTGTATATGGTTAGCCAGTTTTTCCAGCACCATTTGTTGAAGAGGCTATCCTTTCTCCAGTGGGTGTTTTTAGCCCCTTTGTCAAAAATCAATTGGCTGTAGGTGTGTGAGTTTGTTTCAGAGACTTCTATTCTGCTCCATAGGTCTATGTGTCTGCTTTTATGCCAATACCATGCTGTTTTTATTACTATGGCTTTGTAGTATAGTTTGAAGTCAGGTATTGTGATGCCTCCTGCATGGTTCTTGTTGCTGAGAACTACTTTGGCTATTCTGGGTTTTTTGTTGTTCCAAATGAATTTAAGGACAGATATTTCTATGTCAGTGAAGAATGACTTTGGTAATTTAATGGGTATTGCATTGAATCTGTAGAGGACTTTTGGAAGACTGTATAAGTTTCTCATAATTCATATAAGTATTGTTCTTGTCAGCATTTTTGCAGCTATAATCTAAGGGATTGACCATGTAATTTACAGGATAGAAGATTTATTTTCTTACAGTTTGGGGTTCAGTCCATGTGAGACTGGGGACTGTGGATCTCAGGGCATGGTGGCAGGAAGCAGAGAGAGGGAAAACACATGGACTGTGATCACATCATGGAGGCCAGAAGCAAGAGAGGAACTATATATATAAAATCCCCAAGGCTGCACCCCCAAGGATACACCCCCTCCAGCCACCACCCAGATAAATGCACTTCAATGGGTTTATCCACTGCTGGGATTCCAACCCTCAAGACTCAATTATATCAACTCCAAACACCAATTTATGAGCTATTCAAGGGGCCATCCTATATCTAATCATAACAGCTATACACAAAATAGGTGAATTTTGCTGTGTATAAATCAGGCTTTAGTAAACCTAATTTAAACCCCACTCCAACATTAATATTGCACAGGGTCTATTTGCATTACATATTTTATGCTACTGAATTTTTCTTAAATCTAACATATTACATATTTTTCAAAAACAAATCTATTGTCTTTAGTTGTTTATTTTTTGTCATTGAAAATAAAAGCTAAGAAAAGTAAATTGATGCTATAACCAAATAAAAGTTTTGAGATATTGGAATTATGATTTTCTTTGCAGACAGTACATTATCAAGTAATGAATATATGAGTTTCATACAAAATAAATTTAGTTTAAGATCTTAGTTTTGTTGATTTGATCCAAGATGGCACTGGAGTAAGGACTCCTAGACGAGCCTGCCTCTAATTCATCTTGGGGGCTCTGAACTGAGCAACATTCCACATCCCATACTACCTTCATGTGAGATGGGAACTAATATCTACAAGCCCACACTTTAACACACAGGGTGAAAAATGAAAAAAAAAGGCAACCAACCAGAGACACAAGTAAAGAATCTTTTTTTTATATTTTTATTGGTGCATTGTAGTCTCACATCACAATGAGTATTAGTTTGTTGTTAACCCAAGTAAAGAATCTTAAAAGCAGCAAGAACAAAAGAACAGGTGACATACAGGGGCAAAACAATAAAAATCACTCCAGACTTCTCAACCCAAGTCATGAATGTACTCTGGACCCTGGAAAAAAAAAAAAAACTTTCAACCATGACTGATATACCCAGCCAAGTTATCATTCAAAATTGATGGAGAAATAAAAACATTCCAAGATAAGTAGAAATTAAAGAATTCATGAAGATCAGGGCAGCACTAGAGAAATCCTAAAAGAAATAAAACACAAAGAAGAAAAAACAAGCAAATTCCAGAACCAGAGAAGAGATGAACTTCACCAGGTGGGAAGCTAAGCAAGTAGATATGACACTACATCAAACAGAAAATAGAACTCAAAATGATAGGAAACAAAAAATCATATTTCAATAATAACATTGAATGTCAAAGGTCTTAATTCCCCAATTAAAAGACATAGACTGGCAATGTGGATTAAAAACCATCACCCAACTATATGCTGCTTACAAGAAACTCACCTTCTAGTCAAAGATATCCATATGCTAAAGGTGAAAGGATGGAAAAAAATATACCATGCAAATGGAGACCGAAAACAAGCAGTGGAAGCAATGCTTATATCTGAAAAAAGAGATTTTAAGTTAAAATGCATCAGAAGAGACAAAGTGGGTCACTTCTTAATAAAAGGAACAATCCACAAGAAGATATAATGATAGTAAACATTTATGCCCCAAATGTGGGTGCACCCACGTTCATAAAACAAAGTCTTTGGGACATCAGATCTCAAATAGACCAAAATACAATAATATTGGGAGACTTCAACACACCACTCACACCACTAGATCTATCCTTCAGACAAAAGATGAGTAAAAATTCTTTAGACCTAATGAAAACTATAAACCAAATGGACCTAATAGACGTATACAGAATATTTCAACCAGCAACAGCTGAATATATACTCTTCTCACCTGCCCATGGAACCTTCTCCAAAATAGACCACATCCTGGGCCAAAAAGCAAGCACCAGCAAATTCAAAAGATGTGATATAATCCTCTGCATCTTTTCAGATAACAACAGAATGAAAGTAGAAATTAACAACAGGAAGACCAAAAGAAATCATATAAGTACATGGATACTGAATGATACACTCTTGAATGAGGACTGGATCAGAAAATAAATAAGGGGAGAAATAAAAAAAATCCTGGAATTAAATCAAAATAGAGACAAGACATACCATAATCTATGGAACACTTTGAAGGTGGTATTAAGAGGAAAATTTATAGCACTGAGTGCCCACATAAGAAAAACAGGAAGTCACCAAATAACTAATGACACACCTTAAGGTCCTAGAAAATCAGGAACAGTTGAGGCCCAAAGCCAGTAGAAGGCAGGAGATGATAAAAATGAGAGCAGAAATCAATGAAATAGAGAATAAAAAATAATACAAAGGATCAACAAAACAAGAAGCTTGAAAAGATTAACAAGATTGCCAAACCACTAGCCAACCTAACCAAAAGAAAGAGAGAATCAACCCAAATTACTAAAATCAGAAATGAAAAAGGAGATGTCACCACAGATAGTGGAGAAATTCAGAAGATCATCAGAAATTATTTTGAAAACCTATATTCCAATAAACTGGAAAACATGGAAGAAATCGACAGATTTCTAGACACATACTACCTACCTAAATTGAACCAAGAGAATATGGAAAACCTGAATTAACCAATAGCAAGCAAGTAGATAGAAATAGCAATAAAAAGTATGCCATCAAAGAAAAGCCCAGGTCCAGATGGTTTTCGAGCTGAATTCTACAAAGAAGCTAAAGAGAAAGTCTATGGAATGGGAGAAGATCTTTGCCAGCTATCCTTCTGACAGAGGACTAATATCTAGAATATACAAAGAACTTAAAAAACTTTACACTAAAAATATCAAATAACCCAATCAAGAAATGGGCAACCAAATTGAATAGACACTTCACAAAACAAGAGCTACAAATGGCCAATAGATACATGAAAAATGTTCAACATCATTAGCAATCAGGGAGATGCAAATCAAAACTACTCTGAGATTCCATCTAACCACAATCAGAATGGCAATCATCAATAAGTCAAGTAACAATAAATGTTGGCGAGAATGTGGGGAAATAGGAACTCTTCTGCACTGTTGGTGGGATTGCAAACTAGTTCAGCCACTATGGAGATCAGTGTGGAGATTCCTTAGAAAACTGGAAATGGATCCACCATATGATCTGGCTTTACCACTCCTGGGTATCATTCCAAAGGGATTGAAACCAGAGAACTACACTAATATATGCATACCCATGTTCATAGCAGCACAATTCACAATAGCCAAATTATGGAACCAACCTAGGTGTCCATCAACAGATGAATGGATTACAAAACTATGGGAAATACACACAATGGAATTCTATTCAGCAATAAAGAACAAATTTATGTCTTTTGCAAGAAAATAGAAGGACCTGGAGAACATTATGTTATATGAGATCAACCAATCATATAATATGTGCAAGCTAGGGAGTAGTAGTAGCTGAGATACAAGAGGGACTCCAGACAATGGTGGAGAAGCCTCAGTGGAGTCAGGGAAGTGGTCTAACGGAAGGGGAAGGGGAAGAATGAAGTTCATTAATGGAATTACTACCATCGACTATGTGTACATATGAGAATATACCAATGTCAATCTCAATACTCTATTCGGAAGGGCAGAAAATGGGGAGATGGGGGTAGGCACCAAGTGCTGTGTGCATGTACGTCATTGTCAAGATTTTCATTATGATGTGAGACTATAATGTATCAATAAAAGGACACTTTAAAAAATCTCAATTCTGTCACAATATGGATAAAACTCAACACTGATGCTGTGACATTTAATTAAGTATGTGTTTTGAAAGCACTTGTCAAACAGGCTGGTACTTCTTTTGACATTAATTAAATCCCTCCCCCCTGTGTAAAGGAGATAAATGAAGATATTATAGCAATTTACCCGAAGGTCACAACTAGTAGTGAATGGAACTTAGATGTAGGTTTCTGGCACTATGCTCAATGATATATGCAATACAATATTTGTGTTTTTATAGTCTTTTATTGGTACATTATAGTCTCACATCATAATGAAGTTCATAGTGGTAGTGACATACATGCACACAGCATTTGGTGGGCTTTCCCCTCTTCCCTCCCCATGCCCCTCCTTCCCTATACATAATATTGAGATTGGCATTTTATTCTCACATACGTACATAATGTCAATGGAAGTGTTTCCTTCATTATTTTTCCCTCTCTTTACTATGAACTATCATGATATTTCATTGAAAAACAATGCCTTACATAAAGCAGGCTGTGAGATACAACTAAACAAAAGCACTAAATAAAGAATTAGTACATTAGAGTGGAAATATTCAAAACAAGAATATCAGAAGAAAATCATATGATTCAAAAAATACTTCTTAGCCAGGCGTGGTGGCACACGCTTGTAATCCCAGTACTTGGGAGACTGAGACTGGAGGATCGGGGTTCGCAGCCAGCCTCAGCTACTTAGTGAGGCCTTCCACAACTTAGTGAGACCCTGTTTCAAAATAAAGAATAATAAAAAATAATGGGGCTGAGGGTATAGCCCAGAGGTAGAATGACCCTGGGTTCAATCCCAAGTACTGCCAAAAAAAAAAAATAGTTCTAAATACTTCTTCCATTTTTTTTTTTTTTTGTGGTACTCGGCATTGAACTTAGAGACATTCTACCTCTGAGCTACACCCTCAGCCTTATTTAATTTTTTTATTTTGGAACAGGTTCAAACTAAGTTGTGGAGGACCTCCCTAAGTTGCTGAGGCTGGCATCAAACCTGTGATCCTATTGTCTCAGCCTATAAAATACTGAGATTACAGGCATGTGCCACCATGCCTGGCTGCTTACTTCTTCCATTTTTATGATGGCAATATTAAAACTAGGTTATCTATTGCACATGTTCTTTGTGTAGACCAGTTTATAAAATGAGCTGATTATTTCTTTGGATTTTTCCATAATACTGCCTCTATAATATGATCAGCATTAATGATAATATACCAATAGTGTAATAAGATTTGGATATCTAAGTATTTTAATGTAGTAGAAAGGACATCATTAAGATTTCTTAGATGTTTTGTTTTATGGGGCTTAACAAAATAATATAAATATAGTGCACTATAGTTTCCAAAATGTCTCTCATATTAAAATAAATTAACCTTATGCAATATTGGCCAATTAGCTCCATGGATAAATTATTGTTATTATTGTTATTATTATTATTATTTCCTATACTTAGCTGAAGAATGTTAGATATATATAGCAATCCCCCAGAGAACAGGAATGGAAGGCTCCTCAGAATACCCTGCTCATGTAAATTGCTAGGAATACAGCAAGGGAGGCTGTTGCTTCTCAGACTTTTATAGATGAGGAAGAATGTTATCCTGAGAAACTGAAACTTGCCTCTCATGCATGTAGCATCCACATTTACTCCACTCTTGTGATTGAGAAATCCCTAAATAAAGAGTGTCACTGCATTGGCTAAAACACTGGGGTAGTAATCAGAAGCTAAAGCAAAACCTATTCTCCAAAGAAACATACAAACAGATCACACAGGGCTTTGTGAGCAGAGAATATACAATCAAAGATGTAGCCTGTGAGAGGAATCACAGGATGAAAAATGGAATAGGAATATTTAAAAAGAACTAAAATTAAAACAAAAATTAATAAATGGGATGACATTAAATTAAAATCTCTGTGCAGCAAAGAAAAACATTAAGAGTCTACAGAGAGAGCCTACAGAATGGGAGAAGATCTTTGCTACCTGACCCTCTGATAAAAGACTATATCTAGAATATACAGCAAGCTTAAAATCTTAACACAAAAAAAGATCCAATAAAAAAATGGACAACTGAATTGAACTGACACTTCTCAAAAGAAGAAATACAAATGAACAATTAATATATGAAAAAAATGTTTAACATCATTAGTTTTCAGGGAAATGCAAATCAAAACTACACTAAGACTCCATCTAACTCCAGTTAGAATGTCAATCATCAAGAACACAATAATAAATGCTGGCAAGGATGTGGGGAAATAGGAACCCTATTACACTGTTGGTGGGACTGCAAACTAGTACAGCCTCTATGGATGTCAGTGTGGCGATTTCTCAGAGGACTGGGAATGGACATGCCATATGACCCAGTGATACTGCTCCTGGGAATCTTCCCAAAGGAATTGAAGTCAGAATATTATAGCAATGCATGCATATCCATGTTCATAGCAGCACAATTCACAATAGCCAAATTATGGAAGCAGCCTAGGTATCCATCAACAGATGAATGGATCACAAAACTGTGGTATATACACACAATGGAATTTTACTCAGCCATAAAGAACAAAATCATGCAATTTTCAGGAAAATGGATGGAACTAGAGAATAGTATGCTAGTCTCAAAAATTAGCGAGTCTCAAAAACTGAATAGTATGTTTTCTCTTATACTAGATAAAATATGGAAATATTGGTAACATTAAGTAGAAGAATAGGGACTCCAATGAAATGATAGAAGGGATTTAGAGGAGGGGAGAGGGGACAGAGACATAAAGAGTTTAATAGTTGAAATAATGCTATCTATGTATGCAAAATTACCAATTCCAATCTCAAAGACATGCTCAGGGATGGGGGTAGAATCTGGAGGGAAATGCTCCAAGAGTTGTGTGCATGTATGTTTCTATCACTCTATACCACAGTATGATGAATAATACAGTGTATCAAATAAAAGTATAAAAATGTATAACCTGTGAGAAGAATCATGGGATAAAAATGGATTAGGAATATTTAACAAAGAACTGATGAACTTTTAGAAATGAAAAACTTTAGCAAAATTTAAAACAGTGAATGAGTTAAATATTGGATTATACATAGCTAAAGATCATTAATGATATAGAGAATAGATATGAGTAAATTATCCAGAATGTGGCCGGCACAGTGACCTTTGGAAGTACAATTAAAAGGCATGGAAAAAGCTTAAGATTTTCCTAAACACAACTAAAAGGTGATAGAAAATCTGATTAAAGATAGCCTAGTGAGGTCATATTCAAAAAGATAGTAAAGATTATTTCAAAAGATTGATGAATTAAAACTTAGACATCTCCACACTGGCAAAGTGTACTTTTAGTGGAAATGTAGAAAACTGGAAACAAGGAATGATCTTAAAAGTGATCATTAAATAAAATGGTTAGACTTCTCACCTACAAGTACTGAGGGAAAACAAAGTGTTGAAAAAATATACATTAATCCTTCAGTTCTATACACCCCAAATTATCACCAGAAAGAAAACAAGTTGAATACATTTTTAGGAAAACAAACACTAATAGATGTACTTTAGGAAGAAGGATGATGACCTATAATAAGTGAGCTTAAAAAGAGACACACAGATCAATTGTAATTCATACAGAATAAATCTAAATTACGCTTAACTTTTAAGATAATAAAAATAGCCGGGCATGGTGGTGCACGCTTGTAATCCCAGCACTTTGGGAGGCGGAGACCGGAGGATCCGGGTTCGAGGCCAGCCTCAGCTCTCTCTCCGTCTCTCTCTCTCTCTTTCTCTCTCTCTCTCCCTCTCTCTCTCTCTCTCTCTCTCTCTCTCTCTCTCTCCTTAGTGAGGCCCTCCGCAACTTCGTGAGATCCGGTTTCAAAATAAAGTATAAAAAATAGGGCCGGGGGTGTAGCGCGGAGGTAGAATGCCCCTGCATTCAATCCCCAGTACCGCAAAAAAATAAATAAATAAAAAAGATAATAAAAATAATTCCTAAACATGAGGGCTAGGTAAAATAGATAAATCTCATATACCACAGAAGTCACATGAAGGATGACACCTGTTGGTACTCAGTGATTCATAGCCTTTATTTCCTACCATTGTTTGAAGATCACATACATAAAAATGACTAAACTTTCATAATTCAAGTGAAATATTAACATTGAAGTAATTTGTCAAATAATTAAAATCTATGAATATGAATCAATAAAAAAGTATTAAACACTCCATAAATCCAAGAGAAGTTAGGGAAAGAGGAAATAAATGCCTTTAATATTGCCTGAGGTAATGTCTTATCTAATATATTTAAAATTAATAAAATAATATATTAGTATTTCCCAAAGCATTTGCATTTAAAATGCAAAATACAAAATCAGAGAAGTTTGCTTTTCAATGCATTGCATCATAGATCATTGAGCATGTGAGGTACTGCACACAGGGCCATTTTGTTAGAAAGCTTTGAATATAGAATAAATTCTCAATTTGGAAATATAGAGCATAAAATGTTGGTTTGGGTAGAGGTGGCACATTGTATGCAAAATAATATTTTTCTTGGTTGAATAGTCACTAGCAGTATAGACTATTATTTCCTTGAAGTTAAGGATTATGTTCTGTTATCACTGTACTGCCTTTATAACTTAATGCACTGACTTGAATATTGTAGGAGATCAAATAATTCTGTCTGTATTGCTGAAATATCAATTACTGCCTTGGATGTGGTGTGGGGCAAGAATTATCTTGTCTGGGTAGTCTGGCTTTTTTAATGGCTGATAATGTAAGGCTTTGCTGAATTATGTCCCTAAAGTTTGTGGTTTGGGGAATGTAGTCATTAGAATCAGCTTAAAGACTGACCTAAATATATTTGACAATTCTGAAGATTAATGAGTTTGCTGCTCCAGTATATATAGTCAACGTTTAGAAAGAAATAATTTTACACGGAATTTTCCAACCTAGGCGTTTAATTAGACTAATGGTGGCATCTGAAATTCCATTTCCAATGGTGAATTTTATTATTTTTATTAAGGCCATATGTTGAATTTTTAATGTTGCTTTGTCAGAGTAACAGTTTATTTTATTAATGCGGTAACAGAAATTAATTCAACCTTACAGGTATAATGACTGGGGCAGAAGAATGACAAATTCTAATATAGGATGGAAAACAGTCAACACATGGGATGTCAAATATTTATTTGGTCTGGGTACAGTAGAAGCTGTAGGGTAAAATATATCCTAGAGCATATACAGCATGGTGGGGATTTCAAGGGATACAATGGGCCCTTAGCAAGTTTTAGACATGTGTTTACAAATGTTTCTTACCAAATTGGTAAGACAATTCTTACCAATTTGGTTTCATGTCTATATCATTTAATGTGACTTTTCCCATTTGAAAAATTATCTCATTGACTTTTTAATTTAGGACTACATATACCCATTTAATAATACATTATGGAGGAAAAGATTGGAAATATTCACTGAATATAAAATATTAATTTGGGTAGAGTTAGTACATTGTATCTAAAATGGCATTTTTTTGGTTGAATAGACATTGGCACTGTAGAATATTATTTCTTTGAAGTCAAGGAATATTATGCTTAGATACTGGGTTGAGACTAATGGTATTAAATAATAGCAGAGAACAAAATCCCTGTCTTTTAGGCCCCTTTCTCTAGGGATACTGTAAATACTAATTGCAAAATACATAACATAAACATGGTAGCAAATGGATAATTGCATAATTCATGGGTGTTGGACCAACCCAAAGTTACAATCCGCAACATAAGTGTTTTCAAGTCTTCATTTCATTTTTATTAGTCAATGGATACATTATTTTATTTACTTATTAATTTTGTTATTTAACACCTATGTATAAAACATATTCTAGTTCTACATATGATTATAAATTCTGAGAATATACCAGTGACTAGAGAAGAAGGACCCCTATGCTCACTGACATCAGTACAGCAGGGGAGTCACTGTGAGCACTGCAATTAAAGCCAGTGAGTTATTGGTGCACATAGAGGAGGTAAGTGGTGGCAGGAAGAGGGTATGAGGACTAAGTGCTATGCAAAGGTCTGGCTTTATTACTCATAATTGTCTAGCACACAATTCAATTAAGAAGTCTCTAGGATGCTTAGGGAATCATATGTAGGCTAGGTTGAAAAATTTACCAAGAAAAATATTGATAAAAGTAATTATGACATGACACTGATGCAAAAAATATCAAAATAGATATTGCAATATTGTACTATTCCCTATGACAATAAGAGTGAATAGTTCATGTTTCGTTAAGCAACACCTGCAAAGTCATATGAAAAGGCATTTTTTCCCTTGTTGGTGAAGAGGGATACAGTTATTTAACAGTACAATATCACTTGCTCCTAGCCTTGTTAAGATCTCCTAAAAAATAAATCTGGTTCATATTGCTCAGTACTGCAGCTTAACAGTGTTTATAAGCCTGGGTGGAAGGCTAGTGTAAGTCTGAGTCACTAAAATTCCATTCACCAACTGTGTCTCTTGAGTAAGTTACTAACACTTTAGCTTTATTGTGCCTTACTATAGAGTGGAAATACTAGAAGTTTCCATTTTCTAAGATTATGTTTTAAATTAAGTGATATATTGCATTTAGACCACTTAGCATAGTATCTGATTTTGACTATACTTTAAGTAAATATTTACTATGTGCTACCACTATTAACAAAGTTGCCACCCTGCATCCCTTGCAAGACAGTTATCACCAGCACTGCCATTACTGCTCACGCATCACCACCACTATTACTATCTTTGTAACAAAGAACAGACTTTAGTTGACTTCACTATTGTCTATTTAAGATAATATGAATTTCCAGTACATCAAGATGTCTTGCCAGGGCTTATGAACAGAATTTTTTATTTTGGATTTGGAAAACAACCGCCAGATTATTCACATTCTCATACTACAATAAATAACTGAATTTTTTTCTACAATTTGTTAACTGTGATATCCTTAAAGGTTGTAGCCAAAATTACCATGAAATATAATGGGAAAGTATATGTCTGATATAATTAAGATATGGCATAATTCAAATGCATCAGATGGCTATAATATAGGGGAAACATCAATTGTCCTTTACAATGAAATTAGCAAGTAATATTCTTGTGGATTCACTAGCATCCTTGGTGTTTATATAATAGAAAAATCATAGGCTTTCAAATATTGAAAGAATCTGAAAGATTATTCTTCTCAAAACTCTTATTTGATAGGTAAAGAAACTAAAGCTTAGAATGTTGAATATAAAAATTTTTAAGATGATAGAAATTGTATTGAGGGATAGAAGTATATTAGGTTTAATAGGTAGAAATATGATATGACTATTAACAGGGCAGATATTAAGAGAAATTGTACCATATTAAGAAAGATGGTACTGAAGAGTCTATGTATGCTGGTTATCTCCAGCATTAGAAAAGCCAAGAATGCATTCAGAGGTCAACCAAATAGTGCAGAGGATGAGGCTCACTGAAATGTGCAAGCACCTTTCTAGGTTGCCTTGGTTACAGGTCTTCCTTCCCTAGTTAGACAAATAAAATGACAAATACTATATGCAAATGAAGCAAACAGTAATTAGCAACATAAAGTCTTAGGGAAAAATGTCATAGATTTTTGTTGTCTTCAAGGGAAAAAATGCTATCTCAAGAGGATGGAATACTATCTTTTAGTAAGAAAAAAGACAACACCGAGATCATCATTAAGGAACTTCGTGAGTTCTGTCAAACTCTGTATTTTTGGTTTGTGCAAATAAACTCAATGTAGTGGCTGCCTGTTTGACCCAATGCCAGTGACATGTAGAAGGAATTCTCGGATGGCAAAGGAAGCTTATTTTCTGCACATTTTGGAGAATTGATTTAGTCGTCAATAGTTGTTGCCTTTTCTGCACCTTGCGATAAAAGCAGCAATGGAAAGCCAGCTGAGCTCCATAAGACTTTATCCTATGGGAAGTATCAAAACAACTAGTTCTCATTACCACAGCTGTCTTCTGACTGGAAGCATGGTTTTGTATTTTATCATATTAATCTATGTTAGGCAAGATCCTTAAATTCAATAATTGAGTTCCAAGATAATAAGCAAGCAAATAAATAAACAAGCCCATAAACTAATAAACAAACAAATAAGTAGCAAGTCCTGTGTAGACCCATTCTAGGGAATATAAAGAACACCAAAGAAAAGTGCTCATAATAAATATAAAGTCACATATATTACCCTTTCCATTGCCCTGAGTTTGGCATTTCTTTTCATTTGAAAATACTAGAAGCCTCAAAAAAGTAACTTACCTGGGTCACCCATGATATGTGCAAGGGTCCTTATATCTGTATAATGACAAAACAAAACAAAAAGGCAGGAAATAGACAAAATAGTTCACAAGGGAAAAACCAACAACAACAACATTGGAATCTGGCTAAAATTCACATACTGCCATTAAAAGCCTCCTCACTCCACCAATCTGTACCTCCCTGATAAGAATAATGGGAAAAGAGAGCCAAATCCTAACCAAGCTTCATCATACCCTTATATCCATACTGATATCCTTCCCAGACAATGAATAATGAATTTCTATTTTGAGTCTTATCACTACAACACAGACGTGGTGAGACATGGTTCCCATCTTTGTTTTTTAAGAGGACAAAATTTAAAAAACTGATGTTAAGTATTTCAGATGCTATCAGTGCCACCCATAGGCCCCAAGCTCTTGGTTTCCTTGTGCCATTGATGGCTTGTTTCTGCCAAGGCCTATGAATTTCTGCTGAGTCACTCTCTGGTTGATGGACCATGTTCAAGGAAGGCCAAATAGCTCCACAGCAGATGTCACACAATGACGGGTGGAAGTTAATGGGTAAATTCCTCACCTTCCTTGAGCCTCAGGTGAAGAACCTCTGAGAAATGTCTAATGCCATTTTCTAGAGGTTCTGGGGTCAATTGAGTCCCAGTTGTCCAGAGCAGTAATTGTCTTATGAACGAATCCTGTATGGGCTTTTATAATTTTCTGTCATACTTCTCCACTCATCTACCAATGATTTCTAGAATTACACTTCAAAGAAGCTACTAAACTACTTCTAAGAGAACCCATCAAATAGAAAAGTTTTTTTTCCAATCTGACTCGAAGAAAGAGGGCATCAAATATAGTCTTTGGTGTTTGAGTGAACTAAAGCAAAATACATTCATAAGAAATTAAGATTTGATTTCCCAGCTGTCATTTTTTACTAGGAGCTACCTGTATATATCAAAGCTTATGCCTAGATGAAGAAGTGAATACTAAGAGGGATGGTCAGAATAAACCTTTGTACTCTCATCCAGAAAATGAATGACAATAAGGTATAACAGGCAAGTTTTTCATTATGACGTAGCTGTGGCTGTTTCAGGTACCCTGAATAATACAATACACATATCTGCTTTGGACTGCTGATGTCATCAATCAGTAATTCTGCTATCCTAAACCTTGAACCACTCCTGATAGATAGGATTTATGAGATATTTATGATTTTATTAATCTTTTCTTAGGACATTTTTGTAGTTTTAGATAATTATAGATTCATAGATATTTACCAAAAAAAAGTATGGTGAGGCCCTGGGTAACCTTCACCCAGTTTCCCCCAATAGTAATATTATATATAACTATAGTACAATGTCAAAACCAGAAAATAAAAATTAGTATAATCCACAGAGTAGATTTAAGTTTCACCTATTTTAGATTCACTCGTTTATGTATTTGCATGTGTGTGTGTGTGTGTGTGTGTGTGTGTGTGTGTGTGTGTATGTTCTGTGCAATGGTATCACCTGTGCATAATCAAAACCATAATCAGGACACAAAATATTTCATCACTATAAGGTTCTCTCAAGCTCTCTGTTTATTTTTTGTTTTGTTTTTTTGTGGTACTAGGGATTGAACCCAGGGGCATTCTACCTCTGAGCTATTTTATTCTACCCCAGCCCTATTTTATTCTTTATTTTGAAACAGGGTCTCACTAAGTTGGGGAGGGCCTCACTAAGTAGCTGGGGCTGGCCGCGAACCTGTGATCCTCCTGTCTCAGCCTCCCAAGTACTGGAATTACAAGCGTGCACCACCATGCCGGCCAAGCTCTCTGTTTATTACCACATCCATCCATTCCCAGTATTTTGGGAATGGCCTTTTTCATTCAGCATTATTCCTTTGAGATTAGATCTAGGTTGTTGTAAGTAACAAGGGTTCATTTTTATTGCTAAGTATGATACAGGTGTATCAAAGTTTGCTTAACCATTCATGTTTGGGTTTTTTGCAACCAAATTACAAATAAAGCAGCTACCAGTGTTCATGTATTTTTGTGTGAACATAAGTTTTCATTTCTTGGGAATAAAAGCACCAAAGTGCTATTATTAGGTTATATGGTAAGTACATGTGCCATTTTATAATAACTACCAAACCACTTTTCAGACTGGTTATATCATTTCATATTCCCACTGAAAAAACATGAGAATGATCAGTTTTTCTGCATGTTCACCAACATTTGATGATATTACTGTTTTTCAAAATTTTAGCCATTTTGATAGATATTTGATTTTTTTAAATTCTATAAGGTAGAATGAATATGTTTAGTTTGCCATATTAATAAGTTGGGCATTTTTGCATGTAGTAAAAGAAAAAATACTTGTCTTTTGACTACCTGAATGTATATAATTTTAAAGCAGTTAATAAAGGCATAGAAATTGAGAAGTGGGAAAGTGTTGAACTTGAGTCTAAACGTTGTAATTTCAAATTTGTACTGTACATTTGCTGGTTGTGTAACCTTGGGTATGTCACCTTAGAATCTGATCCTTATTTCCCTATATGTTAGAGGGTATAAAGTATCAAATTTCAAAGTTTGGGTGGGAATTTGATAAAATAGACCTATTCTCTTGTATTGTTGTTGTTTTAAATGATTGGATTTAAAATTCAGAGTACTGTTTAATTACTTTGAATGTTTTAGATGTATATATAAGCCACAAGAAACAAAAGAGAAGAGCACCCATTTTAGAAGCAAGCCATCTAACAAATAGTTTTATGTGCTTATATTGGTATAAAACTAAAGGAGAGAAACTGTTTTTCAATTTCTACAACTCCCATATAGTATATTGTTTTTACAATTGTTAAGAAGTCACCCAGAAAATTGCAAATGTTATCAAAAAGCAACATCAGCTTATTTTAAATTGCTGAGTTAAGAGATTTTACAGGCAATTCAAGAAGCAGGTGTTTTTTTATGATAGCACTACTCCCTGTAATAACTACATAAGCATTCCAAAGTAAAATATTTTATTAATACTAAATAATTTAAATGATGATGACGTAATGGTCAATTAAAGGTAATTCATTTTGCTTATATCCCATAGTAATGTGGGTAACTTTAGGAATTATTTTCATTGTAAGGTATGGATTGCTTCCATGTATTAATGCCTTCATATTGCCTTAGAATATGTAAAATGCAATAGTACATAAAATGTTACAACAATTTTATTCTATTAATTGTTTCCAAAACTCTTACATAGAGTGTTACTGCAGAACGTCTTTTATTGTGCCAGTTTTATGCTGCATATATTGTGACTAGGTATTCACTGGGATATCTCTAATTCAGTTTTAAGATGGTGTCATATGAGGACTTACCTTAGGTAAAGTGGTGACCTTAATAATGAAAAAGTTACTTCCATGCACTTCTCCTTTCTAACTGCACTGTCTCAACGTCCTTTCACCCTCATGGCATTCAATTACAAGATTAAATCTCTGAAACTAACTTTCTGAATGGCTTCATTTTTAGCATTTATATTTGTTAAACTATGTAAGAGTATTGCTCAAACTTTTTTGTTAGATTTACTCCTTAAGCTTTTCTATTTTCTATTACTCACACCCTAACCCCATTTCTTCTTTCTTGTTCTCAAATTCATGAGAGATTTAGGATTCTCTTGCCTCATCTTTATGTGCCTGCACAATTTTATACCCAGACCCCTTATCAAAGAAGCCTTGTGAAAAGGGACATTTGCCTTCCTTCCTCAATGCCTTATTATTGCTTATAATTTAGTTAACTATGTTTTGCCCACAGCAAAAACATTAGTGTCTACATATAATATTACAGGTACATATCATAATAAAATTAACCAATTCCCAGGCAGTATATGCTTGATAGATTTAGATTTTTTAATCTACTCAAATAATGCTAAAGTGAATTATTTTATAAATATTATTCTTATTTTATCCTTATGGAAACTTCTTAAAAGTATGATATTTGAGAATCCCTATTATCTTTGGAAAAATATACCTCAGAAAAGTTCTAGAAATTCACAATTGCACACATGCCCACACAATGAAACAAAACAAATAAGAAACTAATAGCAAATACAGACAACCATTAGTAGAGAAGGAAACTCAGACTTAATTTTCCTCCACACTAGTCAATAAAATGCATCACTGGAGTATAAGTACATGAATCTCAGCATTTAATTGTTTTTATTTGATTATCTTGAGGTTTAAGTGTTCTATACATACTGTTAAACATTAAATATATGTTATTCTGTGCACAGTAGGGTGACTATAGATAATGCTAATGTACTGCACATTTCAAAAAGCTAGAAGAAAGGATATTGAAAGTTTTCATCAAAAAGAAATAATGAAAGTCTGAGAAAATGGATTAACCTGATTTTATCATTATACAATCTATAAATCTTTGTTTTTATATATAGTTAAAATAAACATTAAAATGTATTATTCTAGAATCTATCTTTGAACGTATATCCAATCTCCATTTTCAATAGAATCAAAAAATTTTTAAGAATGCTAATTTGGTGGCAGCAGGTTATGAAGATGAATTTGGAGGACAATAAAATATTCCAGGAATGGGTCATGATTACCTGGATTTGGGTGTTTGGGGTGAAAATATGAAACCAAGGAAAAATGGAGAAATTATGAATCATGTATTAGTTAACTGATTTGGAAAAAAGATGGATAATTAAGTGGGAAGAGAATTGGTCTAACAGAAAGATCATGAATTTATTATTGGAAGTGGGAATTGTAATATGAGAACCGTATACTTGAGAAGACAAACCCTATTAGTTATTTATAGTTACATGCCTGCTAAACATCACTGCATTTAGACCTTCATAACAGAGTGCTATCCATAAAAGAATATGCACTACATAACTCAACCACTTATCGCTACCCTGAGGGAACATGGCTTAAATCTGATGAATTACATACTACTCATACTAATGTAGGAAAACAAAACCAATGTCTAAGTCTCAAGTATAGGATTTGCATTCTGCCTTGTAAAGTTTAGATGAATTTGTTATATTTTAGTCTATCAATGAGTTATGATTATTAGAATATCAGTAAATGAATCAAAACACTGTGGAAGGATGTAAAACAAGAGCATTTGAAAAATTATCCAAATTCCATATTCTGCTCCAAAGCTCTTATTTCCTTTTAATTTCAGAGCTAAATTCATTTCAAACTCTGTTTAAACAAGCTGTCTAAACATCAGCAGCTTCCTTCTAAGCCTGCTGTACATTTCTATTTCATGCCTCCTGCCACAAACATCACACCCCAGAAACATGGCATGCTTCAGTGGAAAAATGGGTGAATCAGGCAATATCTAACTGCAATGTGGGGGATCGCCTCAATTTTGTCAAATATCTATGAGACATATTTGTTTAATCTACAAGTGACAAACTCTAAGGTGTCTGTCTAGAGAGAACAGGATGGAAAACAAAAGAGCAATTCCATAGGCCTGGGTAGTTCTGTTAGCCAATCAAGATTCAGGCTCTGCCCCCATTGGATTATAGAAGCTGATTTGGGAAATTATACCAGAAGCAAATTCTAGCTTCGAGAAAACAGGCTATCATGGAGAAAGAAGTTTCCACATTTATTTCTAATTTCACAGCTATAAATACTGAGAAAGAATTGAAAGAAAACATGAAAGCTAAATAATTACACTCATGCTCACACAACACAACAAAATAAACAAGAGACAAGACTTCCTTGGGACCACACCTAAAGGTCTGAGGCATGGGTACTCCCTGACATGCCTCTGCCCATCTTCCAGCCAATGTGGTACCTGGATGAGATGCTCATAGCCTAACTCGGGACCTCCATGATGCTGAGAGGAAGTCAATGTTTTTCTTCAGTCTGAGTCTTCATGGAATCTGGAACTAGGGATGGCCATTCCTCCAGTATGCCCTGAATCACTTTTGAGATCTGTGGCTGGATGAGTAGGGCGTTAGAACACAGCATGGCCCTGATTAATATGGCACTATGTGATTTGGAGAAAAATCCCCCTGCTATATTTTAGATTGCACAAAAAAGAACAGTAAAAAGGTAATAAATATGTAATCTACTAAATATATTCTCTACTTTAATTTCATAATGAATTCTTACATGAGTAATTTAAAATACAGAAGCTGGAAAGCTTATAATCCAACTGAGGATAACCAAATATGAATATAAGAAAAGACAAGTTCTCAGAATGATTCTAGAAAGTCTACTTGCAAACTCTATTGCTTTATTTCGAATAGGTGCAAGTTAAACAAGTTGAAATTTTGAAAGACACATTTCTACAATGGTGTCTCTAAGTACCTTCATTTCTCCTTGGACTGATGTTATATACAGAGGTGTAAATGTTTCCAATGTTATCACTATAAATACACTTTTATATATAACATGATCATTCTTTTATTGCTTTTTTGTGGCTATGGAATAATTTCTTTTTCAATATAGCCTATCTGTTTTCTAAATAGGTCCTCTAGTAAATCAGTAGTATGGTTTTATTTTTTCAATGTAGGCTTAAGATTCTTATTGATTACTTCTGGAAAAGCAAGAATCTACAAATTGCATTAACTGAAAAGATCAATGGCCCATTAGACTGGCATTTTATAAAGACTTAGACTAGATGCTACAGTGGAAGGCCAGAAAAAATTACCTTTCATAAAGCACCTGTCCAATTGTTCAATATTACACTACAGGGGAAAATTTTTTCCTAACTCCAGCTGGTTATCATTTTATGCTTTGAAACACAAGGATTGATGACCCTTGTAATTTTAGCCTGGCTTGTAAAACTGCACATAGTTTATTATTTATATTCACATAAATGCCCATTCTATTGTTTTACTCTTCCTAAGATATTGGCCATCATAATTTTCAAGAGCAGCAGGCTTTAAAAATACTTTAAAAATGATTTCTGAGAGAAACAAAAATCTGGAGATTAACTGAAACATAATATATATGTAGGATGAGTCTATCTGACATTAGTGCATTTAAGATTGTTCTATCCCAAATGTGAGAGAAACAGAGCTGGGTGGATAGAGGGCAGCCATGGAAATAGTTTTCATAATAGTAATGTCTTCTGTCTAATATTTCTACACTGCATCTTTGTGTAGACAAATGTGACCTACATCTTTATTCTGCCTACCTCCCTGATATTTTTATTTCTTTCTTTTTTTATCAACTAAGAGACTAGTGATATAGTTTAATAGCCATGATCCTGGAATTTAAAGATCTGGCTTTTGTATTGACCAGCTTCATGGTGTTGGAGGAATCATTTTCCTTTAATGAGTTTCAGTTGTTTCCTATGTCTTGACATCTGCATCATCTGTGGACACTGACACTTTTATCCTACCGAATCACCCATGCCTAAGTTTTCAAGTGTTATTACTACCAATATTTTTAGGTTGGAATTAATGAAGTCAGATATCAAGAGTATAGAGTTGGTCTTCAGTTCTAGATATTTATCGAGGCCTCATTTCCTCCGTATCCCCATCTTCTCAGGTACTTCATGTTATTAACAGTCTATTTTATGTTCAATGTCAAATTTAAGGAATGTTACTGGGATTCTTTTATTTCACTTCTGTTCCCTCATGACCTTTCCATGATCCCTGTCCCCTATTTCAGAGGCTCTGATGAGATTCCTGTTTCCAGAGAGCCTTGATCATGTAGAACCACCGTGCTCCCACACATTTGTTCTCAAGTACAATCGTTATCTCAGAAATCTTGCTTTCTTGTCCAAGGCATTACCATAGACCTCTTTCTGTATCAACAAAAGAGTGAAAACCAATTCAAGTGACAATTTCTCTAATTTTCTTAAGGGAGTTCCTAGAGCTTGCTCGCTGCTCCTTGATTCCTATTCCATCTTCTCGTTTTGAGACCAACATTGCCTGAAATATGATGTTTTCTTTGTTATATGAAAAGGTTGAATGAGACTAACTCAAAAAGCTTAACCACAGCTGGGCGTGGTGGGGCATGCTTGTATTCCCAGTATTTGGGAGGCAGAGACAGGAGGATTGCAAATTTCGCAGCCAGCCTCAAGTAACTTAGTGAGGTCCTCTGCAACTTAGTGAGACCCTGTTTCAAAAATGAAAAATAAAATAGGGCTGGAGGTGTAGCTCAGAGGTAGAATACCCCTGGGTTCAATCCCCAGAACTACAAAAATAAAATAAAAAATAAAAAAAGCTTAACCAATGTCTACTTTATATGATATACTATTTCAATACAATAGATGATATAAAAGATGTACTAATTAAATATCCATCATTTGATCAATAACAACAAATAAATAATATATTAGAAAGTTCAGATAGCTACATTTTACAAATAGAAAAATGCAAATTTTAAGTTATTTAACAACTAATTCTGCCTGCTAAATGAGATACTTCACTGCAAGTTTCACAATTTAGTCCAAATGGTGAAAGAGCCACAGCTCCATCCAAATAAACAATGGGAAGTAACATATTATCTAGAATTTTTTTAAATTTTCTTTTTCTTTGGATGCACCGGTATATTTGGAAATCAAATGTGAGACTGAACGAGAGTAGGGAGTTTCTGCAACATGGTCCATGTGGAGGTTGCTACTTAAATGAGCAGCAGGTACTAACGGCTTTGTTAGGATTTTACTGTTCTTTTTGATACTGATAGACGAGCCCTGACAATAATAACTTTTCAGTCCTTTCTACAAGAATCATTTGTAGAGTGCATGTTTCAATAATTTTAAATAATACTAAGAAAGATACTAGAGATCACCCAAGTGTCAAATATAAGAAGGGAAGAAATAAAAATAATGTGGCTTGTATTTCATTTTAAATAGCTGCAGTTTAAATAAAAACTAAATTTTTAAATAAAAAGGCAAATTTTTCATATAATACAGTTTACATATATTATTAAATATTATTAATTTTAGAACTATTTTAACACTGTTTTGGCAGCATACCCATAGATACAAGATATTATTCTCTTAAAATGTTCTGGTTTAGTAACCCCCAAGTAAAATTATTCTAGAATTAATAATTTTGAAATTATTTAGGCTTAAGCTATATTTTGGAATCAGTTCTAAATTCAGAGAGAGAGAAAAAGAGAGAGAGAGAGGGAGATAAATATATGAATATACTTATAAACAATTATTTTCTTTTTTATGATTAGGACATTTTGATATAATAGTGATGTGTAGCCAGTCCTGATTTAGTGACTTGCAAAATAATGTGCTTATTTCCAAACTTTCCCATGCATAGGCATAATGTAGTCACTGGCCTGGAAAGTAGATTCCCACAATAGCTGCCACAGAAAATTGTAACCTATGGTATGAACCCATGGCCCATTGTGCTACTTTTTTTTTTAAAGAACATCTCTGTAAGTAGTTCTTTTGCAGGTTGTTCATAACATCTTTAAAAAAATGCCCAAGACAATATTATTAGCAAAAATAGGAAGTCATAAAAGGACTCTATTGGACGAAAATAAGGTTCCAATCTGAAACGTGCTCAAGAAGACAGGTCCAGCGAGGGTGAAAATATAGATTTGGAATCTGTGACCTTACATTATGTGGCTAAGATATGTGTAATTTATAAAGCTTTACATTTTTATCTACATATTTAACTAATTTAATCAATTGGGGCTAATCTAATCAAATCAAGCAAACTCATAGCAACATGAGTTCACCTCTTTCATTACAATTCAATACCAAACACAGATGTCTATGGTGCTAATCAAAGTGAATACAAAAATTCAAACCAAGTTTGTAAAAACAGCTGTTATCCAGTCTTGAAGAAGGGAGTTTCCCTGGTGTATTCTGTAACTAATTCAATAAAAATTCTATAAAATACCAAGTTCTGAGAGCCACTTACTCAGTCAGCCCTTGGCTATTCTATAATCACTTTTCATTATAAGTTGAAATTAAACAGTTATCAAGCAAGCATAATTTCATGGCTAACCACCCAAGAGCTAGAGAGAGTTAAAAGCAATATAAAAATCTTAGAGGTAATGTTATTTTTGAATACAAATGAGTTTCACCGTCTTTTGCCTGAAGGGAGAGAAATGCCTCGGGAATTCTGTTGTCATCAAGAGTGGCTGAAAGGCATCATGATCAACTTGAATTTCTAACATGATGCACAGTAATGAAATAAGAGTACCTGCAATTCAATACAAGAATTTGTGTGTGCATGAATAATAGATGGTGCCTGTACATTTTTTTCTCAACTATTAGTAGTTCTTTGGTTGTTTTCCCAAAAGCATGCATAGAAGAATGTGGTGGTATCTTTACTATTATGTGTAAGAGCCTAGAAATTATGAAGACCAGATTTGCAATATATACTCACAGAAAAGCTGCTTTATTAGTATATTTTACATACAGAGAAACTGAAATGCTCTATAGTAAATATTACATATGTAGAATTCATCTGTTTTTCAACTTTACAGGAGAAACTGGGAAACCTAGCGAATTAATTAAGTCACAAGGGATTCTAGGTATTTGTGATTTTGATCAGTTTTTAATATGTAAAAACGTACATAAGTCGAGTTATTTAAGTAATTATAATTATGTTAATTTTTTTCTCTTAAGTGTGGTACATGTCTTCTTGTAAGCCAAGATTTGTCATTCAAACAGGTGATAAGTAAGTAACTATGGCTGGCTTTAGTTGTTTATTTTGAACCACCAAGCTTTCCATAGTATGAATTAGCACAAAATACCTATTTATCTGAAAAAATATGGTATTATTTTCCAGCAAAATGTATAATTTCTTTAAAGGTATTTCAATTAAAAATAATAGCTAAGATTTATTAAATTTTTACTACATCTCATACTATGCAGCTATGTGATTGTTAATCTAACCAAAGCCATAAAAATCAATTTTATATACTGTTAGTAATTTCAATTTTGCAGATAAGAAAATTGATTATCAGAAAAATATATAATTTGTTCATGATATTGTAGTATGTTGCATAATTAATGGGTGGCAACATCAAGATTTATCTCTATTTCTTTCTAAATGGCTCCAAAATTTGACATTTTTCTTGTTTATTTTATCAGTCTGTTTTGTAAAGAGTTTATCAGTCTTAGTGAAAGCAAACAGATATTGCATACCAAATATCTTACTAAGCAAAGCAAAATAGAAACAAATTTTATAAATGCCAGGTTAAAATTAAACATTGTTTTACTACAATATTTCTAAAACATTTAATACTTTAATGAGCAATACAAATTAAATAGTGTGGCATTTCCTAGACTAATGTGAAAATAGATCTTTTTTGCAAAGGGGATAATTTTCTATGAACTATAATTTTTGTACATGTTCTCTCTGTTAAGTTACTAGGATGCTGTATGTTAATTAGATCAATTTATAACTTGTGTAAATATTAAAAATAAATATTTATTGACTGGCCAACTGATCAAGTGATTAGAATAAATGCAAATACCAAGGCATTTTCCACCTGTTGCCAGTATTTCCTTCATTTCCTAGACTTTGCCTTCTACATCTTCCTACAAATGAAGCCACGAGTTGCTGACTTGCAAACTCAACCTTCTCTCCATCATTAGGATGACATCTGACCTTAATTTGAGTCTCACCCAATAGTTTGTACCAACGCAGACAAGGCCAGCTGTTTGTTTTCAAGGTGACTCAGACTGAATGCTCACTCTTCTCTCTTTGCTCTGAATCCTTGCTCTGTGCTACAAACTAAAATGTGTGTCCTTCCAAAATTCCCGTGCTGTAATCTAATCCCCACTGTGATGACATTTGGAGGTGGGGTCTTTGGGAGGTGACTGGCTCTTGAATGGCGCCTTCATGACTTGCTTTATAAAAAGGCTCCAGAATTTCCCAGCCCTCTATGCCACAAGACAGCAAAAAGGTAACCATCTATGAGCCTGAGAGGCAGCCTTTTCCAAACATTGAACTTGCTGGCACCTTGATAGTTGCTTTCCCAGCCTCCAAATGGTGAGAAATGATTTTCTGTTGTTCAGAAGCCACCCAGAATATGGTATTTTATTATGACAACATGAACAGAATAAGATATATTGAAATGGATGCTTAACAAAAATATGAAAAATAAATGCTCTATTTATTTATCAAAGAATTAGCAAGTAAATTGACTATGAAAAAAAATTTCTAGTTGAACAGAACTTTTTATTTATTTATTTATATTTATATTTGTGGCACTGGGGATTGAACCCAGGGTCATTCTACCTCCAAGCTACACTCCCGGCCCTATTTTATTTTTATTTTGAAACAGGGTCTCTCTAGGTTAATGAGAGTATCACTATTTGCTGAGGCTGTCCTCGAACCTGCGATCTTCCTATCTCAATCTTCCACATACTGGGATTACAGGCATGCACCACCACACCCAGCCTGAACAGAACTTTTAAATATAATAATATCCAGCATGAAATAGTGTTTTAAAAGGACATATTCCTACCCTACTGATGGGAGGGATATATATATTTGATACATATATATTTAATAGGGCATTTTAGCAAAATAAAGAAATTAAAAAGTATCCAAGCCTTAGAGATAATGACTTTTCTGAAAACACATCAAGTAATAAATGAAAACAAATATTTAGGCATAAAATGTTTGTTGATCTGTTAAAGTAGCAAAAATTCAGAATGAATGAATGATATGATATACCCACTCAATACAAAATATTACCAGGTTACTCAATGATGTTTACCAAAATATTAATGGAATGGGAAGTGTCTCTGATAAAATAACATGTCAAATATGAAAGAAAAATATTTATATGCTGATTTTCTCAATTTGTACCAATATGCAAGCAAATGTTCTGAGTTATTTATACAAACTATGAATGTAGAATTCTGATTTTAGTTTTTGTATTTCTGAGTTAAAAAACTCCCCCCAAAGTATTGTAAAAATATTTAGACACAGCAATATACAACTGAATAAACACTTCCATAATATTTTGATAAATTTACTCTTTAATTATTTCAAATCACATTTTCCCTCATTTGTATAGGAAAGCATAAACCACTGTGTTTATGTTTTTATCCTCCAAAGCTTCTTTGGGATTCAAATTGTCAAATGTTAGCTTTTAATCTTTGTAAATATTTCTTTTTAAATAATTGTTTTTAAGAGTGGGCTTTTTTTCTTTTCTTTATTTTTTTGTTACAAATATAGATCTTTGCAACACTGGAATAATCATCCAACTTTTGGTTTTTAAATTAAATCTTTACATTTTCTTGTCTAACAACATGTGAGACATGGAAACATATATCAAGATTTAACATTGCTGCTATATGTAATAATTATATATGTAATACTTTTATGTCTATATGTTGAGACATATAATACATACATCTATAGAGACCTATATCTAGGGACATATAGAGAGAGAGAAACATAATACATGTATATAAAAAGACATTGAAATGTGTGTGTATATATTTATATGAGAGAAAGAGCAGAGAGAAGGAGGGAAGGAGAGAGAGAGAAAGAGAAAGAGAGAGAGAGACAGATTTAAGAAAAGTCATTTCAGGAATATTGTCAAAAATTCTACAATGGTTCTCCATTGTGAGACAAACAGTATTTGATCTTATCAAATCAAACCGAACCAAGTCCCGATAGTTTGAATAGTTTTCAAGATTGCTTGGTGACTGTCCTAGGTGCCCTTGTTATTCATCTTATTAGCCAGTCTGTTCTTTTCAGTTTTAGAGAGGACACTGTTGCAATCCCATCTCCCATATCTAACCTGGCTCCTACCTCACTAGTTCCTAGAGACATACTATCAACAATCTATTTTAAAAGTCATTTATGTGTGCATATATATGTCTATATATTATAAGCATAATATATATATATATATATATATATATATATATATATATTGCCTGTGTGCTGACTGCAACTTGTAAATTGCTTGAAAATGTTCTTTAGCCTTGTTGACAGGGACCTTATTCCCCAGGATTTCCCTCTTCTAGCAATGTGAGCCAAGCTTTCAACTTTTCAGGATTCTCTGTCCTCTATCCTAACTTCTCCATCATAATATTTGTTCAGAACAAAGAAGTTGTTCAAATAATTTCAAATAATGACGACTGACTCACACAGGAACCATATCTACTTCTAAAGTATTTGGATGAAAGCTGAGCATAGTGGTGCTTGTCTATAATCCCAGTACTTGGGAAGTTGAGACAGGAGAATCACAGGTTCAAGGACAGTCTCAGCAATGTAACAAGACTCTCAGCAACCTAGTCCAACTCTGTTTTAAACTAAAGATAAATAGATCCGGGAGTGTAGCTGAGAGGTAGAATGCCCCTGGTCTCAATCCCCAGTACCACACACACACACACACAAAAAGGATTTGAACCAAGCTGAATTTCTTTTTACATTTATACTGTTTTATATTTAGGTATAATATGTTCAATGGTTCTCTGCTATTGATAGTTGTATTGGTCAGATCAACAGAATTCACAGAATGAAGAAAGGAAGGGAGGGGGAAAAAAGATTTATTAGATTAGCTCACAACACAGTCCTGAATTTCGACTGCATGTAAAGAGTCAGAGGAATCAGCAGCCGGTCGGGCGGTCCAAGAGCTGGAGCCCCAGGATTGAAGCAACCACCAATTCAGTCCAGTCCAAGATGTGGAGACAAGGAAACTACTCGGAACTGGAGCCCTAGGATCGAAGCAACCACCAATTCAGTCTAGTCCAAGATGTGAAGACAAGGAAACTCCTCGGAGAAATGACGGTGAAGCTTCAGTTCGAAGGCTGAAGGCCGAGGATCCCAGACGAGAGCAGAAGATCAAGAAGCTCCTCAAGGAAACGGCAAAATTGCAGACTGACGATCTCAAACGAGAGCCGATGCGTTCTCTTCAGGAAGAGTTGCAGCTCTTTCTACGCAGCTTTCTCCTTCTTTTATCCAAGTCCTACACCTATCCACATTTAGGGCAGGACTTCTGGTTCAATCCGCTGTTACACAACCAAAGTCACATGATCTGGGGTGAGTCAAGTTGACAAATCAGACCAACTATCACAAGAGTCTGCTTCTTGCAAGAATATTTCAATTAGCTGTTTAAGCTAGCCATTTGAGGCAGGCACCTTAGAAGCAAGTCTACCACAACAGTAACATTCAGACAAGTGATTCAATTTCCTGACTCACCAGTTAGTCCAGGAATCACAGTCTTATTATGTTTCAAGGAATTTATGATAAAAAATACTCACACAACCTGTGCCCTGCAGGTTGCCAGGAATTTAGGACATACTTTACAACTCCTCATTTACATCTACAACACAATAAAATCAGTTTTGGAAGGGAGTAGAGGATAGAGGTTTGGCGGGGGCAAAGGAGAAGATATTAAAATTCAAGTGGTCTGCCTGTAAGAATTTGATAATTCATAGAAAAAAATCTCTGATGAATCACGGGCATTTCAAAAAGAAAAATAATTAGAGTTTATAGTTTTCATTCTTATCTACTTAATAGAAACGAAACACTGTGCACTCTGTCTTTCATATTATTTTATTTTGGGTACTTGGAGTTGAACCCAGGGGTATTCTACCTCCCAGATACACCCCCAGCCCTTTTTTTTTTTTGAAACAGAGTCTCACTAAGTTGCTGAAAGTCTCCTTAAATTACTGAGGCTGGCCTCAAATCTGTGATTCTCTTGTCTCAGCCTCCCCAGTGCTGGGATTACAGGTGTGTACCACCATGCCCAGCTAACTTATTTTATTTAAACCTCACCCAAATCGTGGAAGGCAGGTATTGCTTATCTGGGCTTTTCAGGTGCAGAAAAACTATGAAGTCAATGGATTGGTCCAAAGTCACACAAATTGCAAATTATTGGGTTGAAATTATAATGCATATTTTACTTGTAAACCCATATTTCTATAACAAGCATTGCATCATCAGCAAAGCCAGGAAATATTTGGGAAGGTGTTCTATGTTAGATATTAATGAACTATAGGCAATGCTTCTTTCAGGCATTGCTGCTGAAATTTAATCCATACTGTAGCAAAATGTTAATGCAGTTCTGATTACAGATGAAATGTATATGAATATTCATTTAAAAATTGCAAACTATATAAAGGAATAAAAATAGAATATGAAAAGAATAACAAGAGTATAGACAGAATACAAATTTTAACTCATTCATAAACTTATCATTGAGAGGTAACCAGATTTTTTTTTTTTTTTGCGGTACCGGGGATTGAACCCAGGGGCGTTCTACCTCCGCGCTATACCCCCGGCCCTATTTTTTATACTTTATTTTGAAACCGGGTCTCACGAAGTTGCAGAGGGCCTCACTAAGTAGAGAAAGAGAGAGAGAGAGAGAGAGAGAGAGAGACCTGAGGCTGGCCGCGAACCCGGATCCTCCGGTCTCGCCTCCCAAAGTACTGGGATTACAAGCATGCGCCACCATGCCCAGCAGGTAACCAGATTTCTTATTGAGTGCACATCTCTATGAGATCAACAGCTCATTACCACCACCATCTTGCTTTTAATAAGTTTTGGAGTATAAGAGAAGCCAGTTGGAACTGACTTCATCCCTATTATATTGCAGATACAGACATTTATAACAAGTTAGGTGGCTTTTCTTAAAAGCTCAGTTAAGATACAGATATAAACATAGATAATGAGCTCACATCACCTTCTACTCTCAAATAATGGGAATTCTAGCAAAATCAGAGACTCCAGAAACAGTGCTTCATATAAGGAGATAAAGGTACATTAAGGAAGTAAACAAAAAATAGCCTTAACTGACAGGTAATATTGTATATTTTTGCCATGCAAAATATGATGTGTGAAATAATATATACATTGCAAAATGACTAAATCTAGATAATAAGCATATGCATTGCTTATATTCTTATTTTTATAGGGAGAACATCCATTATTTTAGCATTTTTCAGGAATAAAATGTATTGTTAGCCATAGTCATCATATTGTACAATGGATCTCTTGATGTATTTTTCTTATCTACCTGAAAGTTTGTATCCTTTGAACCCAGCTTCTCAACCCCCAATCACAATCACCTAGCCCATGGTAAAGATCATTTTATTCTCTACTTTTTTGTGGTCGACTTTTTTTAGATTCCAAATAAATGAGATCATGTAATGTTTGGTCTTTCTGTGCCTAACTTATTTCACTTAATATAATGTTCTCAAGATTCATTCATGTTGTCATGAATGTCAGGATTTCATACCTCTTTATGACAATAACATTACACTTTGTAGATTTGCCATATTTTCTTTATACATTCACCCATGATGGACACTTGAAATGATTCCACATCTTGGTGGTTGTGAAATTTTGTAATAAACATGGGGGTGCAGCCATCTCTACAGAATACCAATTTCATTTTCTTTTGATATACATCCAGTCTGGAGATTACTGGATCACATGGAATTTTGTTTTTAATTTTTTGAGAGACCTCCTTATATTTTTTCCATAATGGCCACACTAATTTACATTCATACCAACAGTGTTTAACAGTTCTTTTTTCTCCATGGTCTCACCAACACTTGTTATCTTTCATCTTTTTGAAAATAGCCATTCCTAATAGATTTTAGGTAAAATCTCATCGTGGTTTCATTTTTTCTGTTATTAATTATGTTCATCATTTTTTCATATATCTGTTAGCCATTTGTATGTCTTTTTTTGAGAAATGTCTATTTAGGTCCTTCACTCATTTTCTTAAATTGAGCTACTTATTTTCTTGCTATTGAGTTGAGTTCCTTATGTATTGGAAGTGGTTGAACATCCCTAATCCAAAAATCTGAAATCTGAAATACTTGAAAATCTGATAATTGTTGAGGACTGACATGACGCCAGTAGGAAAAATTTCATAAATACCTCTCATGTGATGGGTCACAGTTAAAACATGTACACTCTAAAAAATACTGCATATAATTAATTTCAAGCTATTTTTATAAGGTATATAAGAAATAAATACTGTGTTTAGACTTGGGTCCTATACTCAAGATATCTCATTATATATTTGCAAATATTCCAAAATAATGACAATATCTGAAACAGAAACACTTCTGGTCCAGCATCTCAGATAAGGGATACCCTACCTCTATTAACCTTTCATTTGACATATAATTTGAAAATATTTTCTCTCATTCTGTAGGTTGTCTCTTCGCTCTGTCAGTGGTTTTCATTGCTGAGCAGCAGCATTTTAGTTTTAGGTAATCCCATTGTCTTTGTTTTTTATTTTGTTGCTTGTACTTTGGGGGTCATATCCAAAAAACCATTGTCCAGAACAATATCATGGAATTGTTCTTGTATGTTTCTTCTAATAGTTTAATAGTTTAGTTCCTATATTCAAGTCTTTTATACATTTTGAGTTTATTTTTGCATATGGTATGAAGGTCTAATTATATTCCTCTGCCTCTGGCTATGTTCTGGACACCATTTGTTAAAAAGTCTGTCCTTGCTGGGCGTGGTGGCACACACTTGTAATCCCAGTACTTTGGGAGGCGGAGGCCGGAGGATCCGGGTTCGCGACCAGCCTCAGCTCTCTCTCTCTCTCTCCCTGTCTCTCTCTCTCTCTCTCTCTCTCTCTCTCTCT
>PVJS01019310.1:0-33849 GCA_004027185.1 Glis glis | reverse complement strand
AGACAAAGGTCAGGAAAGGGTAGAATGGGAGAAAGAATTCATTGAAATCTTGTTTAATGATCCTACCTGTGCACACCTAAAGTCTCAGTATTTGGAAGGCTGAGACAGGAGGATTACAGGTTCAAGAGCAGCCTCGGCAATTTAGCAAGACCTTCAGCAACTTACTGAGACTATCACTGTGAACTACATTATGATGTGAGACTATAATGTACCAATAAAAGTATATCAAAATCAAAATAACTAAATAACTAAATAAATAGCTCAGAGGTAGAATGCCCCTGTGTTCAATCCCCAGTACCACACACACATGAAAGAAATAAATAAAAATAAAATATAAAAAGCAGACCCCTAAGAAATATTCCTTTGTTATAATCAACTCAACTTTATTGCTCTTCTCACATCCTGGCAGAAAACTAGTTTCCTCTGAGGTGAGAGTAAAACCGTCTACAGAATTCAGGGCCCTAGACACATGTGGGGATGAGGATATGATTCTGAAATCTATGGATAGAGAAAGTCATTTTATGAGTCCATTTTGTTCTTAGATCATGAGTGGTTGGGTACCTGCCCTGCATACTTTACAAGGAGATTTTAAAAAGTCTTACCTGGCAATGTTGCTGACCTTAATGAAGAAGCCTGAAGACACTACCTTCAGGAATATAGCTCAACTCTGCCAGTTAACAGTGAAGACCGTGGTTTTCCTTCACCCATATATTTGCACAGAGCTTAACAATCATTGTAATCACCCCACTGTTAAATATTACAAACACCTAGCAATCCTCAGAAAAATGAGAAAAATTATCCACAGAAATTATACATATAGGCCGGGCGTGGTGGTGCACGCTTGTAATCCCAGTACTTGGGAGGCGGAGACCGGAGGATCCGGGTTCGTGGCCAGCCTCAGCTACTTAGTGAGGCCCTCTGCAACTTCATGAGACTCAGTTTCAAAATAAAGTATAAAAAATAGGGCTGGGTGTGTAGCTCGGAGGTAGAATGCCTCTGGGTTCCACCCCCGGTACCACACACACACACACACACACACAAAAGACATTATACATATAAAAGACACTAGAAACAGGTATAAGGCAGAGAAGAAACATTAAAAACATATTATTATCAATAATTTGAGGGAGCTAATATCGTGCATCCATGATACAAGAAAATGACTTTTAAAAAAGAAACATTTAGAAGATAAATTTTTCTTCAAAACTAAAAGTAGTATGGCAAAAAGGAAAATCCTTGGAAGATAAATAATATGAAATGAGATAAATAGACATAAATGAAAGTCAAGGAACTCTCTAAGGAAAGTAGAGAAAAATACAGAGGTGTCAAAAAAGGAAATATTGAAATATGAAAATCAGTCTAAGTGATCTAACATCTAAAAACAAAAACTCCAGAAAGAAGAAATGGAGGCAACTAAATAAAGAATTAACTTACCTAAATTACAGGAGGGCCCAGGTTGAAAAGGCCCAATGAAAGGAACTAATATAGAGCCACTAGGCAAATCACCTCAAAATGTTAAATTATTAGGGAAGAATAGAAGTGGAAGGAGAAAAATTAGTTTTATAGACGTGAATAAATTTCAAAATGGCATGAGATATTTCAATAGCAATACTAGAAACTGGAGAAAAAGTAAAAATGCCACTGAAGTTCAGAAGGAAAATAATTTTTACAAGATGCCAAACTATTAATTATGAAGGAAAAGATTAATTTGTTTAAATATATAAAAGATCTCAAAAAGTTTATATCATATTTTTTTCTCACACTCCTGGAAAATCCTCCTTTATCATAACAAAGAATAAAGTCAGCAAGAAGAAAAAACTTGTCCCATGAAATAGGGTTTCTACTCCAAAAATAAAGTGAGTGGGATCCCCAGGATGATGGCAAAGGGAGATTCCAGAACACCGGTTGTGTATTGAACTCAAAGGACTTCACATAGAACAGGACAGAATGCCTTGGCAGAGGTTTCTTTGAGAAGAAATCTCTGGCTGAGGATGTGGCACTTGTCTAGCATGGGTGAGCCCTTGAGATACATACCCAGCACTGAAACAAACAAACAAACAAACAAAGGCAAATAAAACTGATAGAATATCAACTGAGTTTGAATAATTCATTGTTTCCCTAATTAGTAATTTACCTAATTAGGAAAGACTCTATAGCTGACTTAGTCATAAGTATATACATAAATCAGTAAAGAAAAAGAGAAGACAATTATTAACTCTAGGGGAAAATCTGTGAAGGATGAGAAATAATCAAATTACATGGGGCTCAATTTTAATGGGTTAATTATCAGTGTTTTCATTAATTTCTTAAGAATTCTTTTATCTACATATATGTATGATTTTCTATTATGTGTGTATTCATACATGTATATATCATTTCCACTTATAAAGATATCATACACACATACTTATATATGCTCCTTCATGACTCTAAGGCCCTATACAATCTTACCAGACTCTTCACCTATGGTCCAGTGAAGAGAAAGCTTAGCTAATGAGGATATGAACAGGGAACACGGCATGTCTTAGACAAGTCAACACTCCAAACCCAAGTATTGTATAGATGTGGATATTTTCTCCTAGGTATTCTAAATGAAGAAACACTTGCCATTTGGCTCCTGACTAATGAAATCATAGTGAAACTGAAAAAATCCAGGGCAAGAAAAATATGTAAATACCTTCCCCACACCCTTAAATATATGATAGACTTTTCATCAAAACAGAAGTCCAGAAGACAGCTGTAAAACCAAATAATATGATATTTCCAATGATAACAATAGACATTTTCGATCACAGGTGTTCATTAAAAGAAATTATTAAAATATATACTTAATTAAAAAAAGAAGAATATAGAGGTGAGATAAAAGAAGCTACAATGAGCAATGAAATCAGTAAATATTTAAGTAATAATAAAATGTATGAACTTAAAATCACAAACAATTTTTGTAGAACATTAAAAACGAGTGTAATACTATAGAAAAATAACAGAAAACAAGAAAAGATGTGGTTGGATTGAACATATTCTAAGATTTTTGTGTTGTTTGAAAGGAAGGTAGAAATGTTAATTAAATTTAGATTTAATTAGGTTATGCATGTAAGCTTAAAATTTTAAGGTGGAAGAAATGGAATATTAAAAAAGAAAAAATAAAGGAAATATGTAATCCAAGCAATGGCAGTAAAACTCTAACAGAACTATGATAATTTATCTATCTACCTAGATAGCTGGCTAATTGTATTCATATTAGTATAGATTCATATATTAATATTTTTCTATATAAATACCAAATGACATAATATATATGTATATAAATATATTTAGAGTGTGTCTATAGATATGCTATATATGTACACACACCACACACACATTCACAAGCATGGGAAGCATACACAAACCTTTCTAGAATGATGACTTCCAATGAGTAAGGGAGAGAAAAGCGGTCCAGGAAGGTTTGGAAGAAAAGAGGTGGCTGTTTTAGCTATTTCTTTTTTAATATATAATTTTATTGGTGTATTATATGGCAAAATGTTACTGTATCATTTTTTAACCTCTAGATCTGAAGTATTTGGGTATGAGGAAATTTTCTGCTTATTTGAAATATTTTAAAATTACTTTTTCAAGTGTCTAGTGGATTCCTGGTTTTTTAGCTTGCTTGGCTTTCATTTTACTTTTTTGCAATTTACATATTTCTCTATGGCCTACTCAAGGCTTCTACCTTTCTCTATATTTCCATCATTTTTATTTATGCTTTTACTTGCTTTTTGCATGTGTATGTGTGTGTGTGTGGTACTAGGGGTTAAAGCTAGGGGGTTTCTACCTCTGAGCTACACCCAGTAGAAACTATTTTCTATTTTGAAGCAGGTTCTAAGTTGCAAAACCTGGCCTTGAACCTGCGATCCTCCTGTCTCAGCCTTCCATGTACTAGGATTACTGGCCTGTGCCACTGCACCGGGCCACTTTTTTTCCCTTTAAGCATCACATATTGATTGTGATATATTGCTTATGCTCCTATCCCCTTCCACCCCCCACTTTTCCAAATCACAACAAAGAAAACTGCAAACCCCATTATTCAAGACATCGTGCGGGTTTGAAACCACTGCACACAGTCATTGAATATGTTCATGCATCCAAATTTTCTGGGATCTTGAATTGTTAAAAAAACGAAAAAAGGATTATCCATAGCCTTTATACTCCCAGAGGGTAAAGTCTTACCTCATGTTTGTAGATTTAATTTGAAAACCCACTGAAAGCCCTCTCTCAGAATCAGTTTCCTCAATGTAAAAAGGGGATAATGTACCATGCAGAGCTACTCCAAGGATTCAAATAACATGCAAGTAACCATGCAAGTGATTGACACATTCAGTGCTGGGAAGAGATGAGCAGGAGTATGGATGTGATTCTTCCTAAGCAAGGATGATATAATGGTTCCTACCATATTTATTCTCTATTGCATTCATTGGACATACACAGCCTACATATTTGAAACAGCTATGATTTCAAGAAACATTAGAAGTAAAATTAATAACCCCAAACTGACATAAAAAGTGATTCTACTTAATGGAGAAGACCATCTTCTCTGAAGCCCATCAAGTCAGAAGCTACAGCAATTCAGCTTTTGAGATTAATTCTGTGCGAATGCTAGAGGTGAGGAACATTATATATCATAAAACTCATCTGATCCAAGATAAGACATGTATTTCTTTCTATGAAACACTTTTAGTGAAGCAACTGAACACTTTATTAAAAGTTGATTTGATATTTAAACAAAATTAGGAAAACTATATATTGTCTAGTTTACTTACTGTGGCTTTAAACACATCAGTTCAATGAAGAGTAAGATGGTCAAAAAGTTTCCTTTGAGAAATGTGGATCTCAGGTCATCAGCATTATTAAGTTCAGGTTTCATATTGCTGAAACATGTCATCAATAAGGAGCCAAAGTAAAAGTGGTTCTCAAGGAATACTTTGTGATGGACTGAATCATAAGGAATGTGAATAAGTGACTGTAGGAAAGTGGAAAAATGATAAGCACACTGTAAAAATTAAACCCAATCATGTTTCAAAAGTTTAATATGGTTTTTATGAAACTGCACTCGCAGTACTGAATACATGAGCTTATATTTCTGTAACCTAAATGAACTTGTACATTTAAATAATTGCATGCCAGAAAATGCAATTAGTTTGATACTAATTTGAATATGTACAATGTAATTCAAGCATAAATCTGAAGTAGAGCTTGTAGACATGTTGTGCAGTCAAGCTGAACCCTCTGCATAGTAGGAATGGCAGATTTTTCTTAATACACATAGAATGTAAATAAGCTTTTCTATGATCTCAGTCTGCCTCCAAAAGAAATAATGCATTACGTGAACTCATCCTGTCCAGACAAAAAGGCTTTCGGGAACTAGGACAACTGAATACTCACCATAATATATTTAAAGCCATATATGGACAAATTGAAAACAGCATAAGAATAATATTTTTTGTCAGAAATAATTAATGATAACATATCCTTATTTTTCATTTGGTATATATTTACAAACTGCATTCACATATTGCTGAAAAGAAAAAAAATATTTAAATTGAGGATCAGCATTATCAAAATAATTATATTCTTTTATTTACAATATTTTGATAAATAGAATGAAATATTTTACTATAACAAGCGCTATACCATGAAAATGCTGTAAATGCTATAAAAAGGAACTTGTTTTCAGTAGTTAAGTAGAGTTATTCAGTTCAGTGATCCCACTGTTTTTCTTTCCAATAGCTACCACACTGGTGGGGGGGCTGAAAATTATCTTGGCTTAAATTGATTTCTACTTTCTTTGATTTGAGCTCTTACAACTTCCGGGACTGGAAAGACTGAGGTTTATATTTTGTTCATTCAATAAAATGCATACTGCTGAGAAAGATGTCATGTACAGATTGAACAAATGTTACATGAAACCACTTTAATAAGAAGTCCTTCAGCCTGAGTATATATGAAACTGAGATGGTTTACTTGGAATGATCCATGTCAAACAAAAAAAAAATCAGCAAAAGGAGAAGAAAAAGCAATTTTTTATTTTTATCCAAATATATCAGACTTTATAATATAGTTAGTTTCAACAAAAACTTTACCATATATCATCCAAACCAGGACACTGTAGGAGTGAAAGAGTGCCACTAATAATTACACAAGTACAACAGGTGTAAACCAGAATTTCCTGGGTAGACCGGTACCTATGATCAACCTAGAAATAGGGGTTAAACTGCAATTACATGCAGAAATCATACCTTTCCCACACATGTGTGGAAAAGATAAAGAATACCATTCACCTGGATTAATTAGTTTTGGCAACAGTAGCTCTTTCTCATCATTCAGGTCGCTGTCCACGTTATCCATCTTCCTAAGCTAGTCCCCTCTTCTGAAATAATCAAATCTTACTCCACACAGTCACTGACCATTGCTCCTACCTTGTTTCCATTCTCTTAAGTGACCCTTTGTCTGTCTGCAGTTGTGTCATTTGTTTTTCCTGTCTCCTCCCCACTCTCCTACTGGTATGCCATGTTCATGATGAGCAGTGGCCTCCTCTGACTTAGTCCTGTCCAAATCTCCAGGAACTAAAAAAATGCCTAGGACATAGAAGGCATGCAGAAATTTTGTTGAACGAATGAATACATTTGGAGAGTTTGTTTTTGGCTCTTCTTCTTGATACCAAAAACAAGTTAAAATGACTCTCCAAAGTAACTTATGGCTCTGTTTAGTTTTAAGGTGTTGGACTAAATGATCTATGCAGTTTCCTCCACTGCGAAAAAATACACCATGCCATGCCTCTGGCCCCCTTTCTCTCCCTGATGCTATTTTATTTCCTACATCCAGAAAGTAAGAAAGTTTGGTGATCAAGGGGTAGGGCAACCTCTCTTTTCACAGTGGATGAGTGCTCAAGGTTGATCATTTTGCCAGTAACAATTCCCTGGTATATGTTTGCACCTACAGAATTTGGTTGATACAGAGGTAGCCAGAAGGTATCATTATAGTCAGTGACAGAATTGTTGATGGAGTAATTGCCAATAATAAAATCATCACAGGATTACTAAAAAAAAAAAAAAAGGAAATGACAGGAGCCCAAACCAGCCATTAGTGATGTACACATTGAGAAGTGGGTTAATTTGGGGCAGAATTAGATTGTAATACCCAAAGAGTTTTGCAGGAAAAGCTATGATAATTCTGGTAAGGAGCACTTCTAAATTTTCATCAAAATTTCTGCACTCCAAATTTTTGATTTGAAGGTATTTTATTGATCAATAATTTTGAATCCTGCTAATGAGTCATAAATATCAGACACTGGTGTTAGAAAAATAGTACTACTAAAATTGTTTGAGTTGGCCAGGGGTCCAAGACACCAATAAAATCAGTGTTCACCAAAAAATCTGCATGTAAGGTATCTTCAATTCATCTAATTTTAATTTCTCTCATGTTTGTCCAAACATTTTTCCTGAACTGTGAGTGACAGGCCTGGGATTGGTTCCCCAGGTGAGGAAAAAGTAGATCCTCTTACAACAAATGTTATAAACAAGAGAACAGCATAAAAAAGAAACTCCATTAGACATACATGTTTTAAGCATAAGTGTTTATCATGTTTCATAGCATCATTGTGTCTCCTTAAAGATAAATTTTTTAAATGGACAAAAGTTCCAAAAAAGACTGAAAATGTTTCCAATGGATTCAGTTTGAAACAGGAACCATTAACTATATGATTCCACACACTTTCTGACATATTCAAATATAACCTGGCTACTGATCATTACAATGACTCAGTATTTGTTCAGAGCTCATATTTGTATTAGATCATATTCAAAATAGATTTCCAGATTTTAATTAGTCCAGGAAAGGACTAATTTTCAAATTAATCAACATTTATTTCCCCCTAGTACTAGCAAATTTTAAAAGTCATGAGAAAATTTCAATGAAATACCATGTACTGGTATGCCCTAAAATTTACACGTTAAATATATAATGTTTGTAGTTTTGCAGGGCTGTGAATAGCACAAACTCATGTGAGTCTCTCATGATAAAGTACAATTGAAAACCTCTCAAGACCTTAAACAGCAGAAAACATTAAATCAGGTTTTAAAATGACAAATAATTTAAGGCTAAAATATTTGGTATTAATAATTAATGCCAGTAGCCTTTCTAGTCTAATAAAGTAAACATGCACAAGAACTACAACTTTGAACAAAACATCACAATTTTTATCAGATATATATGTATGTATGTATGTGTATGCATTATATATATGCATGTGTGTCTGTGTGTTATCACCCTGAAAGCTATCCACTCATGTTTGGCTTAATACATGTATTAGAAATGATGGGAAGAGTACCTCCCCTTTAAATATATATTTATATATATTTCCAGAATATACAATATAAATATGCCATATATAAACCATGCCATAAAACTAAATGCAAAAATTTCACATTATTGCATGCTTGATGTGATAATACATGCCCATTAATAACTTCCTTATGACGTCCTCCCTTTCAAATTTTTCTCTCTGCACTGCAGCAATACTTGGGAATGAAGAGTTCTCAAATATGCTCATTAGACTGGGGGGAAAACGTACCTTTCAAATTTCTTAGGGAGGGTTATCTCATAAGCCAAATATTGGACTATTACTAAATCAAAACATTAAATAATACCTAAGGGGGTGTTTTGTTATGTGAAGCGATCTGAGTTCATTTTTCTTAATTTGGCTGGAAGATTCCCTTCCATCCTGGCTCCTCCTCCAGCCATCTTTTGAAGCTTTGGTGGCAAATCAGCCACCGACTGGCTCATGGGATCAGATAACATCTTGGCGGTTTTGGAGACCAGTTTTTCCTCTGAGTTGCCAGGAACCGAACTTATTCGTTGAAGTTTCATGGGCAAATCTCCTAAGCTGTAGGCTTTTTCTGAAGTTGTAGAACTCATCCTCAAGAGTTTTTTGGGAAAGTCTTCTCTTCCGGTGATTTTCTGCAGCTTGGATGGAAGTTTTGTGCTAATGTCATCTAGTCCGTCTAAGCACTCCACGGAGTTGTGTCTGTCTTTGCTATTAGTTATGGCTGGTGCTATTAAAGGGGATGACATGAGAAGCATTTCCTCCTGCTCTTTCACACTGTAAGGTGGGGTGGGGACTTCAAATGTTGCATGGAACTGTGAGTAATCAACTTTAAAGAATCCTTCTTCTAAGGATATTACAGGAAAAAACCGATGCCCCCAAAGAACTTCATCTTCAGTGTAAGAAGTTCGAGCTTGACAAGTCATCCCTACAAGCAGAAAGAGAACCTTTGATCAATTATGCATAGTGGAAGCCCGTGGGAAGCAAGAATTCATTTTGCTCACATATTTATCTGAGTAGACCAAATGACAGAACTGGTCAGACGTTTTACTATACATAAGAGCTTTGCTACATAGACTTCCTTCCAATAAAAACACAAGGTGCTGATACTATTCGTGTTTGAAAGGTAATACACCATAATTCATTGTTTATCATCCATAAATCAAAAGCAAAACAGCACAGCATAATTTCAGAACATATGTGTCTCTATAAGGAGCAGAGTAGAGAAATTATGTAATCATTTTCTGTCATTTAAGAAGGAATGTGATATGTGAGATAGACCAGACTTTGAATCCAAACTTTTCCACTGTGTTAGACTTAAGATTCTGAAATGAGCAGCATTTTCGTCTTATATAAAGTATGGAAAACAGCACCTGTCTCATGCTGTGAGCATGCAAACAAAATAGTGTACACATAAATGTTAAACATGCCCTACAATATCTACACATAATTGGCTCTTAATAAATGAGAGCTCACTTTTTTCTCTTCTCATGGAGAAAACATAATAGGAGTTAGAAGGACCAAAGTTAATTTTCCCAAGTATTTGCTACATAAATAAAAGCTGAAGATATATCTATGTTGGATAATTAAATTTATTATGGTGATTCTACCCTTTTGGACCTATAAGGCCAAGAACGAAGTTTTGCTCAAGTTTTAGAAATCCATATTGCCAGAGTTAATAATCTGGGCCATTCAGTGTATAAACTTCCATTCGTGCTCTGAATTTCTGGAACAGGATGCTGGCTATCAAATGTAAAATTTTGCTAGTGATGTATTATGTTGCTTAGATAACATTTACCTCCTGGTACTCTGATTTACTCAATTTTGTTCTCTTCAAAGCTCCTTTATTTAGATTGAGTTACAATCAAACCAATCAGCCTCTGAATGTGTACTTTGTGAATTTCTGGAGTACATGAAGAAATTCAAAACATATCAAGTTTCAGTGTTAAGATATAATTTTTGTCAGTAGTAAAGTTCACCAGTTTCCTCTACCTTTACTGTCAGACTTCTATTAAAGCGACTAAAATGCAAAATAATGAACTAATTTAAAAATCATACCTTAAATACATGTGATCTAAACAAGTAATGACAGTCTTTCTTCACTTATTTCAATTCTCCCTATAACATAAGTGATTTCTACTGTTTTTAAGCCTGGAATAGTTTGGATAAAGGGATACTCTGCCTTTTTCCTCCCTTCCTAGTATTTGCACAAACAATACTTACAGAGAATAAGCATTAAACTCATAGTTAAAAAGGGGATTGATGATAAATTTAATTCTTTATTAAAATCTTTTAAAAACTCGCTCTGTGAATATTTTGTTATAGGTCACCAAGGAATTAGTTTTCTTGACATACCATCTTTTAAAAGACAATATAAAATATGTAGGAAATAAATGCCTATCAAAATGCCTATCATATGGTAGGCACTGTGTTAGGTGTTCTCCCTATGTTTTCTAATCTCCAATAGAGCTCTGTTAAGAAGATATTCTTCCATTCATTTTAAAGATGGGGAATCCAGTGCTCAGAGAGGGCAAGTTCCTTGACCTGTCTTGGGCACAGATATAATCAACTGTACAGAAAAGATACCAGTATCATCCTGATTTTTCTCTTTCTGTTTTTCTTTTCTTTTTTTTTACCATTACACCTCTAACATTTTATTTAGGAATATGATTCCAAACAATTTATCCCATTAACTCTGTCATTGTGCAAATCTGACAGTGACCACAAATCAGTGTTTCTAATCAATATCATGATAAGAATAGCCCCCAGAAAAATTCATATATGAAGACAACAAAATCAGTTTCAAAAGTTTTTTGTTAGTTTTATAGACACACATAGAGCAACATTTTATATTTTCAAACAATTTTCTAGACTCTAAATATTTCATATGAAAAAATTATGGAATACCACTTCATTAGAAAGTATATTAAATGCATTTCTTGATATATTTACTTGGTTTTACTTTGAGACAATTAAATATAGAGAAAAGACCATAGGATAGAGAACAATTAGCCTATGCTCCTATTCGCCAAGATATGAAATAATAAAATACTGAAGTACCCTTTAATTTCTCCCTAAAAGCAACCACTATCTATGAATTTATAAATTCTCTATGTATCATAATTTAAAGAAAAGGATCATAAATATATGTAAATATATACACACATATGTAATTTAAGTGGTAGAATTTCCTTTACAACCCCATTTTAATTAAAAAAATCTTTTTACTCCACTGATAATTGACAGCAAGCAGAATTTTCTGAAGTGAGGGCACACACTCAATATACTTCAGTGTTTTGATATGCAAAGCAGGTTTGTCCTTTGACAAACTTTGTTGAATTATTTCTAACCATATAGTACACATTGAAACAAAATTTGATGACACTCAATATTATACCCTACCTTTTGGTTTGGTTGATTGTTTGGCTTTAGTTTAGGGCATACTGATAAAACCACTGTGGGCAGACACTCTCCCTGCCCCTTCCTCTCCTTCTCTGCTCCCTCCCCACCCAAAGCCAACTGCTATGTAGGATAAGGTTTAGATGAAGCCTCTGCTGTTCACAATTTATTGCTTGTGTGATATTTTCTGTCACGGCATCCAGACATTCCCTTTGGCCTGTGGTTCTATCATTTTAACCACATCATGCCCGTCTCCTGTGGATGACACAGGAGAAACAATGGAGAATAGTGGAGTTGAGGTGTTCCAAAAGTGTCATTAAGGACTTGTCACATTGCAACTCCCTTTGCTATTTTCACTTTAAAGGCTTTCAGATCTGTTATTTGAATGAACGCAGAATTCAATTAGAGAAATGAACTTAGTGTGGTGTAAAGACAGAATGAGGAGAGGGAGATGTCAAAACTAAAGAGGTTAGACTGCATTGCCTCTATGTTTTAAACAGACCTACTGACTCTGGAATAAGTCACATTAAACAATAATATATACCCTTTTAATTCGTGAATCAATGCACAGAATGAATCTTTTTTCCCAAAGTGTTTTTCATCTAAAGACTCAAAAGTCCCAGCTATTTCCAGTAGCAGCATCTGCCACTTTGCCAGTTTCCACAGAGATGAGCTCATGTTGATTTTCACCACGTTTGTTCCAGTCTGGAATCTGTTTAAAACATGCAAACAGTCGTATTGCCAGCTAAGAGGTGCAATCACATAGTACCCTTTGAATAATGGTATTCACCTGCATTTACTTGAACTCAAATGGCATTTCAGTTATGAATCTAAGCATGGTTTGCTTAAAAACAATTTGAATAAAAAGAAATATAAGATAAAGAGTTCTAGAATGAAGAGAGCTATGATATATGCATATTCTTAGAAAACATAATTATACCTAAAACTTCTCAATTGAAATTTTCATTTTATTTTTTGAACACCACTTTGTGACAGCCTTTGCAAAAAAGAGAGAGAGAGAGACTCAATTGCATCTTACCTTAGCTCATTGTCTAAACTGCAGATGGGTAATCATAAACAGTATTCCTGTTAATCAATTTATAAAGTTTCTGTATCTTCATTCATATATTGATTTCAAATTATAAGATTTTGAAGTGATACCCAATTTTTAAACTATGATGTCTGTGGATTGGCAATGTCGGATATTTGTGTACTGACATCTAATAAAAGTATGAATGCAACAGCAGAAGAACAGGCAAAGGTTAAAGTGCTGGCTAAATTTCTTGGCGTAATTGACATACTGCCATAATTTATTTTAGTTACTTAGCTTGCTGCAAGCCTCTTTTACTAATCCCCACGTTTTCACCTTTATTCTCCCCTGCCATTAGGGATACTTAGGCAGAAAATATTGAGAAGCCCTAAAAATTGGGAATAGGAGTAGTGTAACTTTTTTCTCTGTTTTAAGATATTTTGGATGTTCATCGGCTGACAATTAAAAATTGCTGATATTCAGTGACTTTTAAATTTAAAAATTTATATTACACTTATGGGACAGATTGCTAATATATCAGCATTTTCTATTTATATTAATTTATTGTCACTAATTTTCAGGAATAACAGGAGATGCAAGTGATTACTATGGAAACACAAAAACAGCAGTCATTCTTGATCTTTGCTTAAACACCAAGAGCAGTTCTGTGCCTGTACTCTCACACTTTGAACAGGGTTTTAAGAGAGGACATTTTATTTCTAGTTTATAAAAGAGGAGACAGCCTCAGAGACCTTGAGGTTACTTTCACAAGCTATCTAGTCGTGGAACTGGTAACCATAACCAAATTTATATACTTTTCAATTATATAAAGTTTTTTTTTTTTGCAGTACCGGGGATTGAACGCAGGGGCGTTCTACCTCCACGCTACGCCCCCGGCCCTATTTTTTTTATACTTTATTTTGAAACTGGGTGTCACGAAATTGCGGAGGGCCTCACTAAGGAGAGAGACAGAGAGAGACAGAGAGAGAGAGAGAGAGAGAGAGAGAGAGAGAGAGAGAGCTGAGGCTGACTGCGAACCCGGATCCTCCGATCTCCGCCTCCCAAAGTACTGGGATTACAAGTGTGCGCCACCACGCCCGGCTTATATAAAATTTTTGCTGCACATATATCATTTCACTGTGGAAAAAAATAAAAGTTAATTTCATGTAAAAGAATAGCATCCTCTCCTTCCTTTTTAGTCAAAATCATATACTAGCATTTCACTAGCAATGGGTGAACGGGTATTTTAATGTGAGCAATTTTATTTGAATATCTGTTTCCACTGTAGATGTCACATCACCTTAACTACCTTAAATCAAAGGTTTGTTTTACCAATACTGAAATTTTGTTAGATTTTATTTCTCATATTTTTCTTCCATTTAAGGTTCCCTAGTTCTTTTCCATGACTTTTGATCATCTCATGGGAAACAACTCAAGATAGACATTAGGATAAGCAATGTGATATGGATGGTAGTAAATACTGGGGGACAGATTTTGATTTAATATTCTTTTGCTAATGTTAAAAGCAAATATTTAGTTAAGCCATGTAATAATAATGTATGTATAGGGCTATGTGCCAAGTATCTCTGTAAATACTTTTTTCATGTTGTCTTTCATCTTCACAAATCTTTGAGGAAGGTACTGTTAGCTCTTTCTCATTTCCTAGAGGGAGGAACTGAGTCACGGAGAAGTTTCAAAATAGAAGGGTCACACATGGGTGGTGAAGCTGGAATCTGAACTGAGGAAACTGGGTTTGACGATTCATGCTTTTCATCCTGGGTTTTTACTGTTTCTCAACTTGTACTGTGTAGTCAAAAGAAGGAATGAGCCTGGAGTGGTGGTGCATGCCTGTAATCTCAATACTTGGGAGGCTGAGACAGGAGGATTGTAGTTTCCAGACCAGACTCAGCTGCCAGAGCCCACCGGCAGAGTCGAAGGGTTTGAACTGTTCCTGAAACGGGGAGTGAGGATTGAGAGAAGAGAGAGAGAGAGAGAGAGAGAGAGAGAGAGAGAGAAGGAGTAGCATAAAGACAAGAGACGAGAGAGGAAAGACAAAGGATAGCTTCAAGAGAACTGCGGTCAATACCGTAGCCTTATCAGGAGGACTCTCAGTCAATGCCAGAGCCTTATCGGGAGGACGGTCAGTCCATACTGCTGTGTGACAGACAGTCGATACTGCCATGTGACGGACAGTCAATACTGCTGTGGCGTCTTTATTTTGCTCGGACCTTATATATTCTTTCAGAGCATCAGATGTACACAATATTAACACCAACAAGCAGACAAACAACATAGCACCAGATGTATACAATAGCAACAAGCAGACAAACATCGTGCTCTCACACAGCACCCCTCCTCCTTCCCGGGTCAAGGAGTGGTCAACTCGTTCCTCCTCGATCCTTCCTCTGTTGTTACAGCCACAATCAACAAAATCGGCAACACTTAGCAAAATCCTCGCCTTGCCAGGCTGTTTATGTAACTCAGAGAAGGGAATGGCAACTGACACTCAGCAACTTAGTAAGACCTTGTTTCAAAATAGAAAATAAAAAAGGGCTCAGGTGTATCTTGGAGGTAAAATGCCCCTGTGTTCAATCCCCAGTACCAAAAAAAAAAAGAAGGAATGAAAAAAAGTTGAGCATGAGAAGTATAATCAATGTATATTCAACTTAAAAGTATGAACTTTTGGGCACAAGAGTATCAAATATGTAATTTGGCAGTCAAAAGAACCTGATCTTGTGTGTGTGTGTGTGTGTGTGTGTGTGTGTGTGTGTGTGGTACTGGGGATTGAACCCAGGGGTATTCTACCTCTGAGCTACACACCCAGCCCTATTTTATTCTTTATTTTGAAACAGGGCCTCACTAAATTGCTGAGGCTGACCTTGAACCTTCAATCCTCCTGTCTCAGCCTCCCAAGTGATGTGATTACAAGCATGTGCCACCATGCCTGGCTGGGGCACCTGATTTGATAAGTAAAGGCAAAAATAAGGCATAAAGAAAATGACCATTTCAAACCAAATTACCAGAGTAATGCATGAATATTTTTTTTACAGCTGCACAATTCACAATTGCCAAACTATGGAACCAACCAAGATGTTCATCAACAGATGAATGGATTACAAAACTATGGGATATGTACACAATGGAATTTTACTCAGCCATAAAGAAGAACAAAATTATGTCATTTGCAGGGAAATGGATGGAACTGGAGAACAGTATGCTAAGTGAGATTAGTCAGTCACAAAAAGTGAAAAGTCAGATGTTATCCCTAATATGCAGAAGCTAGGGAGAAAATGGGGCATAGGAGGGACTCCAGATAAGGGAGGAGAAACCTCAGAAGAGTAAAGAAGGCAACCTAACTGAAGGAGATGGGAGGGGGGAAGAGGGAAACACCTCAATGGACATGATGTACATACACAAACTTATCAAAGTCAAACACTGTTCTGAGTAGGGGAAGGAGGGAAGGGGGAGGGAATAGGGTGGGAACTGGGGGAGGGCTCAATGAGTACTGTGTACATGTATGCTTCTATCACGCTAAACTTCATCAAGATGTATGATTACAATGAACCAATTAAAAAAATCTCAAAAAAAAAAAGAAAATGGCCATTACTATAGAGAACAACACAAGAGGCAGTTTGCACAGCTCCAGAGAGTACTCTTGAGCCAGAAAACCCTAGGGCCACAGGCTAGTTCTGCCACCTCTGCTGTGGAACTTTGAAAGGTGACTTTGTCTCTCCTAAATTCTGCTTTTCTACATTTTAAAATTAAAGTAATACTAGTACTTGTGTCTTAGGATCATTAGGAAAATTTTATAAGATGTCATCCTTAATGTCTGAATATATATTAGTTATTATATTTACTTTAGCTCTTATTATATGGAAAAGAGTGAAGAAGGTATTCCAAAAAATGGGAACCCCAAAATATGAGTAAACTTTTAAGTTAACTACATATTGATTGAGTGTTCCAACATTATGCTATATAGATGCTATATGTTTTATTTTATTATATAATCACAGCAATATTGTAGATCAGATTTCATATGTTAGAGAGAATACTGGAACTTAGAAAGTTCAGGTATCAGAAAGTAAATAGCAGAGCTAAGCCAAGAACCCATACTGAATCCCAAACTTACTCCCTTATCCAATGTTTCTACCTCAGGATTTTCTTAATGATAGGATACTAGAATCTGATCACAGAATGAAAAATTAGTATTATTTGTCTGTCTGTATGTATGTGTGTATATATGTGTGTGTGTGTGTGTGTGTGTGTGTGTGCATTTGTGTGTGTATACATATATTTGCATATATTGATTAAGTATATAATATACTGTTAATTTCCAGTGTAGGATCCATACTTCTCATTTTTCATCCTGAGTAAACAAAACCTTTAGGTATCATTATACTGATAAGAACTCCAAAAATTATATAGGACAATCATAGCTGAAGTTTTACTGTCTAAATGTAGCAGGTCAAGTCAGCCATAGAGGGCAGTTGCTTAGAGAACAAAGTATAGATTTTTAAGGCCAGACTCATCTAACATCAAACACTGAATCCCAGCTCCATCACTAATTTCTGACCTTGGAAAAACTATTGTTTCTTTAAGCCTCCGTCTTATCTGTAAATTGAGGCCCATGTTGCTGATTTCACACAGTTATTGTATGAATTGAATAAAACTAATTGTTTTATTAATACATTATTTTTCTTCCTTAAATCTAGCTTCTTTGTCTTGATTTTCTTCAAATTGACAGTTGTTTTATAGTGGAATCAGCTAATAGCTTAACATGCAGAGCAAGTTGCATATCACAAAATAATTTCCTAGTCTCCCTCCATGTTGCTCTGAAGATTACTGAATAAGGTCTGTAACTGTTTCTTCCCTGAAGGGCTTACAAAATTTTACCCATTCCCCAAAATATAATAACTGTGAGACTCACTTGGCATTCTCTGCATGCTCTCTATTGTATTACACTGAGCTGAACACAAATTTAAACTATAAACTTTCCGAAGAAGCTTATGATTTTTATCTTGTTTATAAAACATAAAGACACCGTGTACTCCACAGCTCAGTAATACTAAGGTTACTGACATTGGGTTCTTCTGGGATATAGATTGCAAAGTCATTTAACATACATAAATTGCTTCCAGAAACAGCAGTTTTCAAATAGATGGAATCCCTTAAAACTCAGCATATTCTGCTCAAACTTTTAGAGAGGAGTAGAAGATTCTGGCATGCTTTCAACCCAATATTATCCTCTATTATTTACAAGCACTTGGTCTTACAATGTGTTCTCAGACATCAGTTTGCTATTCTTGCTCAAGCTAGATCAAAGAGTTCTTAAAAAATAAAAAGAAAAAAGAAAAGCTCAATTATATTCATTAGGAAACAAAATGTCAATAAGAAATTTAGAAAATATATTTCAAATGTAATACTTTAGCTAAGTTCCCAAAACAAAAGAAAAAATAGATTTCAACAATGACCAACAAATCGAATCATTAGGCTTCTAAAAAGGAAGAGAAGTGCAGATGCTAAGGGCCAATGAAAGATACAAGTATGACCGGGAATTCATGCTGAAAACATATTCAGGAGAGACAAGGCAATAGTAAGCAAAATAACAAAGACTTTCTATATAAATGTGAGATCATTTCTATTTGAATGATTTACTATTAATAAGACTATGGGCATGCTATTTAAGTTATCCGAACCATAATGGCTACATAATAATGATATCAATAAGGCATAATATATAATTCATAAGGTTATTATGGGCCTGTCATATTAGCTGGTAATTAATAATGGTTGGATCATGAATAGCTATTATCAATAATTATTTTATTGGGGTCCAATTAATCAAAAAGTCAGTTTAGATATGTTTTAAAGCATTATTTAATAATAATCTCTTTTCTTAGAATCCACTTAAAGCAAGTGAAATGATTTCCCCCTTGTTAATCTCTGGCGATTTGATGTAGACTATGTTGCTTGTATTTATCTGGAGTCTGAGGAAGCATATATTATTACACAGGTTATGAACTGAGTCAAGTCTAGTACCACTAACAACCTGGCTCGCCCTGAACAAATGTAAGTGAACTTATAGCAGCAACTACTTTCACTAGAATACAACTGATTTCTCTACTACGTGATGAAGCATTGCTTTCACCTCTGCACTATCACTTCATATGGAAGCATCACAGAATTTGCCAAATTCACTTTCAACTATTAGTCCCTTAACCGATCAGTAGGAATCTTCCATTCTTAGTCCACCTGCTTTTGGCTTTCTCCTATGGTACCTATTAAAACATGTTTTCTTGCATTGTCAACTATAGAATCAAAACAACAGCTACCATAATCCATTCATACTATTGTTTTTTGCCTAACAGGGCACAATTTTAGTTTCCAAAACACCTTAAATTATAAAGGTATAATGTAATCCAATTGCTGCTGCAAGATGTCCCATATTTTAAGACTCACAGTAGAAAAGATCAGTTTTCTTTGTAATAAGTCTCTAGCTTAAACACAAGTGAAATATCTTTTAGGTGATCCTGACATTTAATTATGTTGAAGAACATTATGTCTAGTTGTAAGGCAGAAAAAGTCTTTTGAAATATTGTCTGAAGCAACATATATATCAACTTTTTTCTAAATGTTACATACAATTATAATGATTAAATGCTTAGATTAACCCTCATTTAAAAATATTCCTAAAACTTTTCTTTACAATGTCATGCCTTACGATCTGATGCTTATACAAAATAAACTAAATATTTTCTAATATGTCTTCCTAGTACTTTTAGAATATAGTTCTAAATTTCATTACAGTATCATTTCTTTAAAATCCTTAAGAATAATAATAATAATAATACCACAACAAATAATAAAATATATGCTAGATCACAAATGTTCTCTATGCATATTATCATATAATTCTCCCCACTGCCCTAGGAAGTATTTATTATACTTTTTCTCCTATGGGGATAAAGATATTTGAGTATAGAGAGATGAAGTAACTTGTCCAAAGTCACATGATATAAGATGGTTGTAGTCAACATACAAACTCAAGTTCTTCAATTCTAGCACCAGGCTTTTTAAACTTTATGCTTTTCTGCTTCAGTTGTTTTCAATGAGTCACTTTTTCATTGAAAAGAATCTACCACTTTCCATTCTCTATTACTTGGTCCATGATGTTTGAACTGCTTGGCATTTGTTTTCCATTGCTCTACCTGTTGACAATTTCTCACATTCAAAGCACAAATCAAGTACATTTAATTCTATGAAGTGTTTCCTGATTTTTCTGTTCTAACTTAATGTTGTTTAAACATGTCATATTGTCCCCCACACATGTGCACCTGCACGCATATGCATTACACATACATGTTCCTCACTCTCTAGGCACTTTAAATGTCTCAGTGGCATACATAATTCATTTGACAATACTATTTAACACTTATTAATTTATTAAGCATCTTCTTTCTGCTAGGCATTCTTCTAGGAGCTCATTTGCAAAGTGCTACAACAAAGGAGTGAAGAATCAACTCTCTGGACCTGACCTCCCCTTTTCCATTTTTAAATCTACTCTTGAATGACAAGTAGTATTTCGACACAAAATCTATATTCATGGAGTGAAGAAACAACATTCTGTGTGAGGAAAGAATACACACAACGGCATAACCAGCTGCACAGCAATTTAAGATGCAGTTGCCATTTGTTAATTCCTGTAGCTACGAACACATGAGCTGAACTCAAATTCAAACAAGCTTCCTAAGGGAGCTCTTATCTGCCTAGTAGCCAACACTGTAGCAGGTATTAGATGCTCAATACATTCCCAAGAAGAGATAGCAGGAGGAATGGATGGAAGGAAAGAATGAGGTTAAAAATGTTAGTGAAGGAATGTCAACTTTTTGAATGATACAGATCTCCTATGCCCATCAATAATCTACTTCACCACTACTACTGAAATTCACTAACAAAAATTCAAGGGAAATAATTATTAATGTAATAGATATCTGCAACATGTCAATCTGGATTAATTTCTGTGCTTTAAAGATGATGATAATTTGTTTTTGTTTTTGTTTTGCAGTACTAGGGATAGAACTCAGGGCTGTACACATGCCAGGCAAGCACTCTGCCACTGAGCTGCATCCCTAGCCCTAGATAATGATGTATTAATTAATTCAGCTCATGAACTCAAAAATTGACTTTGAAACATCTATACTAAGAGCTTCTTATATTGATTAATGAAGCAAGGGGAAAGAATATAAAAATAAATTATGTATACTCACTATATAAATTATGAATATGTTCCACAAAAGAGCAAGACATACTTGCTTATAAACCACATTCAATGATAACTGGTTAGTTTTTTTCCTTGTATCTTTATGAAATTATACATAGTTGTATATGTAGATATTATTACTAAAAAGCATAGAATAATTAAACTAATCAGATATTTTTTATACACTTGAATATTTGACCTCTACTGAATCTATTGTTTTGGTGAAATTTCTACCCCTCGTGTAACTGTAATTAATCACCTTACAAAATAGGACACATTTATTTTTACCTAGCAGTTTAAACTTGTTTTCCCTCTAACTCATTAGCATTATTTTTTCTACAGACTACCACATCTTTTTTAACAAAAAACTATAGCTATTTTTTAACATCTCCTTTGGCAGAAATTCAAATACATTTTGTTTGCTTGCAGGCTTAAAACAGAGGCTGAATAAATATTTGCAATTCAGCAATTGTTCTGGGTCTGTGCTTTGCAGTAAAAGGTCAGAGAATTTTGATTCTAATTTTACTCTTATGCTATTTATAGAGGCCAAATGAAAAATAAATTACCTACAATTTTACGGGAACTATTTCTATGTGACTTTTTGAGTATGAAAATGCCATATCACAGTAATAATCACACGTATATATTTTAACACATGTATTTTAAAAGAAAAATGAATGATTTCTTTGAGCATGTCTATACAAGTCTTATGAGGAATTTGATTGTTGCCATGACATAAACAGTCATTTAAAGTCAAATGATTAAAAGTTACTTTAAACTACATGAATGTTTAATCTCCTTAGATATTATTTTAATTTTTCTCAATTTCCTGTAGAAAACAGAAAATCACTTTTATTTAAAAAGTCAAAAATGTAAAAATGCTGAGAAACATAATTTATGAGATATGATATGCAACCTGTTACTTCCTTAAATTTGACTTTTTCAGAAATGAAATGATAACCAAACTGCAAGTTTATGCTAAAATGTAGCACAATTCCTAAGACAGCCTAGGTTTTCTCCCAGGATTTTAAGTAAAAAAAGGCCTATCTGCAGGCATTCTGTAAATGTACAGATCCAAAGTCTAGAGACAAAATTTTCAGATGCCCTGTTGACCTTCACAGAAAATTTTGTCATATATATCTTGGCAGAATGTTTTGACATTTATGAGCAGAATTATCCATATCATATAAATGAGGGTAAGACGTACAATATGTAAAACTGCTTAATAGTCAAAGGCTTGTTAATATTGTAGAACAACATAGTCAAGTCTTAAAAGAGAGAAAGGAAGACTTAATCTGACTGGAATATTAAAAAAAAGTGCTCTGGATAGATTACCACTTTGGACTCATTACAAAGAAGTAATTGTTGGTTAAGAACAGTTCTACTTTATGACCATACAGATACACAATTTTTGTACGTTTTTGTGTCATTCATAATCAAAAACTACATTCTTAGACATCCTGCCAGTTTTAAAATCCTTTTAAGTTATGATGTTTATCCTTAAATATATTAGTTTTTAAACAAAAAGAAACCCATGAATCAGAAAATAATTTAAAGCCATTCAGTGATTTTATTCTAAGTAATAATTTAGTCTGTTTAATAAACATTTTAGAACAAGATACTATTCAAGCTAACCCTGAAAATATGTGAACTCTATATGATATACTATTAAATCCTCTTATACATGCTGACATAAGTACTCCCAAATTATTCTGAGAATGTTACATTCATTCACTCCTGTCTTTATTTAACAAAAATTAAATTAAAATGAGATCAAAATGAAAGAAATTTGTTGGTATTTAGAGGATGAATTAAAAATAATAGAAATATTCTAAACCAAATCAAAAAAGAAGAATATTATAGATACTGATATTAAAAATGGGAAAACAAGCTGCTTGGAGAACTTTGGAGAAGTGAGTGTTGTTTCAGGTAAGTTGTTATTAGGTAATGTAGATAATCTCTAGTAACAATCTCATCAAATATTTACTGCAGATATATTGTATGGTAGATTCTATGCTAAAAATTTAAATGACTTATTTTATTTTCAGAATTGCTGTGATGTTATTATTTTCAGATGTAAATAACATACCTTAATAAATGAGCTAAAGTGTGGTACATAAATACAGTGAAATTTTACTCAGCCATAAAGAACAAAATTATGTCATTAGCTTGAAAATGATGGAACCAGAGACTATTATGCTAAGTGAGATTAGCCAGTCTCAGAAAGTCAAGGGTCATATGTTTTCTTTCATATCTGAAAGCTAGAGAGAAATTGGGAACAAAAGGGGCTTCAGATAAATGAGGAGAGATACCAATAGAATAGTGAAAGGCATTTGGGGAGGGAGGTGGGAAAGGAAAAGAAGATAATGAAAAAAGGGTTTCAAATAATGCTATGTACATATCTGAAGTTATCAATACAAATCTCAATAATATGTATGGGGAGGGTGAGGGTGTGGGGTGGGACCCAGAGCGAAAGACCAAGTGCTGTGCGCATGTATGTTTCTATCACTCTGAACCTCACTACGATGTATAACTGCAATGTAATTAAAGCATATTGTATTATAATTGCAATTATAAGCCGGGCATGGTGGCACATGCTTGTAATCCCAGTACTTTGGGAGGCGGAGACCAGAAGATCCGGGTTCGCGGCCAGCCTCAGCTCTCTCTCTCTCTCTCCCTCTCTCTCTCTCTCTCTCTCTACTTAGTGAGGCCCTCCACAACTTCGTGAGACCCGGTTTCAAAATAAAGTATAAAAAAATAGGGCCGGGGGTGTAGCGCGGAGGTAGACCGCCCCTGGGTTCAATCCCCGGTACCGCAAAAAAAAAAAAAATAATTACAATTATAATAAAAGCATGTTGAAAGAAGATATTCAGAAGGCAAGAAAACATGAAAAAGTGTGCAACATCATATTTCATCAGGAAATTGCAAATTAAAACAACAATGAAATACCAATACATTTCTGTTAGAATGGCTAAAATTCAAAACATTGATACGGGCTTCTGGTGGAGCAACAAGAACTCTTGTTCATTGCTGGGGAAAACATACAATGGTGCAGCCATTCTGGAAAAGTTTGCCAGTTTCTGATAAAACCAAATGTCATCTTACTATACTACCCAGCAATCATACTCCTTGATACTTATGCAACATATTGAAAAATTAGGCCCATGCAAAAAATCTGCATGGAATACTTTATGGAAGCTTTATTCATAATTTCCCATACTGGGAGTAACCTAGGTGTCCTTCAGAAGGTGAATGGACAATGAAGCTATGGTACATACATACTGTGGAATATTATTCAGCAATAAAAAGAAAATGAGCTGTTAAGCCACAAAAAGACATGGGGAAACTTTAAATGTGTATTATTAATGGAAAGAATCAGTCTGAAAGGCTACATACTATATTATTCCAGGTAGATAACATTTTGAAAACTACAACCATGGAGATAATAAAAAGATCAATGATTGTCAAGGATTAGTGAGTGGGAGGGAGGGAAGAATAGATGGGAGACTGGAAATTTTTAGGGCATTGAAACTACTCTATATGATATTACAATGATGGATACATGACATTATACATTTGTCAAATTTTAGAATATGCAGCACAAAGAGTGAATCCTGATGTAAACTATGGACTTGGGTTAATAACATCATTGTTGGTTCATTGATTATAAAAGATGTACCACCTTGATACAAGATGTTGATGGTACAGGAGGCTGGGGTAGGGATAAGTGAGATATATAGGAACTTTCTGCACTTCTTGTTAATTTTTTGTGTGAACCTAAAACTGCTCTATAAAATGTTAGAAGTTTAAAAAGTAAAAAAGGAACGCTGTATCTAAGAGAAGTTAAATAACTTGTTCAAGGCTTTACAGCTTATAAACATGTGAACCACTTTTACTTTTTTTAACTATTCTTGAGAGTCCTTGTCTAAGATTAAATTACCATTTTGCTATGCCATAAGGGCAGTTCTCTGTAACATAATATGCATAGTAGTAAAAAACTATATTGAAATAAAAACTGACCACTAAATCTGTTTTCTTTTATAACAATTCTAAAATTCTGGTTATTTTAATTCATGAAGCCATAATTAAATGTATTTTATACAAAAAACAACATAAAATGTTATGGAAACATTCCATTTAAATGATGAATAAATAAAATGTGGTATACATACATAATAGTATATCATCCGACCATAAAAGGATGAAATCCTGCAATTTGTGACAACAGGGGTAGCACTGAAGATCATTATGTTAAATGAAATAGGCCTGGCATAGACCAACAACTAATGTATGATCTCACTCATATGTGGAAACTAAAGAAGTTGATCTCATGGAAGTTGAGAATAGAAAGCTGGTTAACAGGGGCCAGCAAGAGTGGAGGGAGGGCAGCATGAGGAGGACTTGATTAATGGGTACTCAGGAAGATTCTATGCCTTCCTACTGGACATTAGGGAGACTATACAGAAAGATAAAATATTGCATATTTTAATAAGGTAGAAGAAAAGATTTTGAATATGTTCATCATGAGGAAATGATAAATATTTGACGAGACAGAATTGTTTAACCTCATTTAAACAGTATACCATATAGGCATGTATCGAAATATCACAAGATACCTCATAATTATATAAATTTTATATGTTTAGTATCAGTGGAAAGAAATTTAATTAAAAATAAAGCATTTAGTTTAAAAAGCTTCATAGGCCATATTTTGAAATCACATACATTTGTATGTTCTAAATATTATGCAATACCTGCCTATTCACGTTAAGTATAAATAGGCACATCTGTTTTACTTTGCTTATATTATACCTATAAAACAAAAGTAGGAAAAAAACAAATATATTTTAAATGTCTTATAAGCTAACTTCCAAAACTTAAATCTAATGTCAAAGTTTCCACAAATGAAGATAAAACTATGTAATTATTCTATAATTTGAAGTCATCGTTATTTATTCAACTGCTCCATTCCCTCTAATGCCAGTTATATAGGCTGCTAGCATGCTTTTTAAAATATGTTTCTTCCCTCAAGAAATGCATACTGTTTTCATAATCTATCTGCAGACATCAATTCTTTAAGCACATAAAATATCTAACAAATGCTGGAAGAAGTACAGCTTAAAGTTGTATCACATATGATGGAGGATAAACTTCAGTGGAGTCAGAGGTGGTCTAGGGGAAGGGTAGGAAAGAGGGAGGATCAATGAAGGAAACTTCCACTGATATGTACATATGTGAGAATACCAATGCCAATCTCTATATCCTGTATGGGGAAGGGGAGGGAACAGAGAGGGAGCCAGGGGAAAGCTCACCAAGTGCTGTGTGCATGTATGTCACTATTGCTATGAACTACAATATGATGTGAGACTATAATGCACCAACGAAAGTATAAAAAAAAAAGTGGTATCATATGAGGTCCAAGTCTAGGACTGTTGTGAGAATATGCTAGGCTCTTCATGGAGTAATGTACCCATCAGCATTAGACAAAGGGAAACTTGTACACACTATTTTTCAAAAGAAACAGAAAGTAAACACTTAAAACCTTCATTCACCTGAGGTGAATTTAACACTGCACTTATGAAGTTCAAGTTCAGGTACTCTCACTAGCACAAGTTCTTTCTGTTTTCAAACTTTTTATTTCTTAATTTAATATTCCTTGTTTCTTCAAGAGATCCCACCAAATTACATAAACTTTCACCCCCATCTTCTGCTCCTGCAAAGTGTTAAAACCTAATCAAAGCAAATACCTGATGCGGAATGCATGTACGATGAAGATCTGCCACGACCTTGGTGGCAAAAAATTTTCTGCTCTTAATACTGATGAACGTTGGAAGCAGAATGCACATTCTGCACATCTTTTACAGGAATCACCTATGTCTCCTCAATTACACATCTCATTCCTATAAACGGACCACTGGACATTGTTCCTAACCTGGTATCATGCTCTCTCACTTCAATCTAGCCCCTAACACAGCCCTTGACAGCAAGACCTGGCAACTGGCCCTGACTGGAAAGCTCACCTTCACAGTCACCATTTTTCTTGTTCAAGGGCTACTCAATAACTAGCAACTATTATTACTATTAGTAGTAGTAATAGTATTAATTCCTTAATATTTATTTTCAGTGATTAAAGTTGTCTTATACAAATACCATTTCTATGGTAAAAAGTTAGACTTTTCCATTTCCTTTGAATGCTGAAAATCCTCTATCAAACCAGGAGTATTTGGTGTGGTATATGGAAGGGAAGTTGTACTTATCACCTGAAGAAAATGTGTTACTCCACTCAGTAGGGGGTAAGTGACAGGTTTTATCAAAGGCTGTGACACAGTCTGATAGTGTTTTGCAAAGATCACTCCTGGTTGCTCTGGGGAAAACGTATCTGATAGAAGCAAATAGACAGGAGATCAGCTGTAGCAAAAAGCAATGGCCAAGCAAGTGGCTGTGGAGAGAGATCAAAAAGATAGGAACAGCCAAGTTTAACAGGATTTGACAACTAATTGGATTTAGAAGGTGAGGAAGACAGTCTACTAACAAGTTCTTATTGTTAGAATGATGAAGATGAACATGCTCTGAAATTTTACTTGTATGTCTCCTAAGAAAGGGAAGATAAAAATAGTAAATTAAATATCATCCTCTTTTATTTTCTGAACTTTCTCATCAGATTTTTATGACAGTTTTGTAGCACCATGCCAGCAACAGTGTAAGCAGTCAGTGGTGGGAGGAAAATACAGTCCTTCTCTAATCATGTGCCATTAACTAAGAACAAGTACTTCCAACTAAACTGTCTCTCCATCCTGCTAAGCGCCAAGGAAATGTTATGACCAAAGTGTCACTTCCAGTCTAAAGTTTCTATCTCTGGCATTAATTTCATTAATTATAACCTCTTTGTTTTACTCTCACCTGCTGACAGAGTACTGGCTGGGTGAGTCTCAGCCAACTAATCAGATTAAATAAGTTTGAAATACATGGTGTGCATTTAATGCAATTTTTTTCCAAGGCTCTTTTCTGGATAAATAGGTATCAATAAATCCCATGGAGAATTGATAATATTAAAATGTGGTTTTAATGAAAGCTATTCACTTTCAATCAGAATCTATTGGAATGCAAGCATGATTCACTGTTGCTTTTCCAGGAATATGAAGGGGGAATGGGAAAATAAAATTACTTTAGTAAGAGCACTGACAAGTTCTTGTAAGTGAATAAACCTTATTGCCTGCATAATGCAATCAGTGAAACCTGGACTAATTTCAGTTGCAGAGGCCTTGGGAAACATATACCAAAATTCTAACTTGTGTCAAAGATGGAAACTGAGATACAGTGCCAGTCTAGCTTTTATGACACATTTTGTGTACAGATGATGTCACCAGTAACGAGGTAAAGTGAAGACACAGGTTGGATGACCTGACAATTTGAACATAATCCAAATCTTGGCTTTGAAATGAAGAGAGCTGTGATTGTATCTATTACTCAGATTAATTTTCTGAACAGGTTTGGAGAACATTCTGAGTTACCTCTTATTTTAATTAACAGTCTGGTTGTTATTAGAATATGTGAAGGAAACAGCCATCTGTCTCTTTCTCTACTGTCATTTAAAGATAATGTTTGGGTTTCAGTCCTTGCATACCTACACTGAGGCCCCATCAATTATTTTCAACCTCTAATTCACCAGGGCAAGGAGGCAAATAACAGAATCAAGATGGTGTGGCATATGAAAAATATAGTAATTACTGGGTATTTTTAGTTTATTACTTCAGACCTAAATTTTGTGGAAAATACATAAAAGTTCATACCTGGCATGATACATTTTTTGATATAGGAAATGGGTTAACTAAATTCTATTTTTTTACTGTCTGGTTTTATTTATTTTTTGAAAAATTCAAACTAAATATTTTCCCCTGAATCTATTTAGCATATAGAGCAAAAGTTCTGGATTTTGAAAGGATGTAAGGTTTTATATATCCCAGACATGGACAGAAGACAGAATGAGTAACAGGAGACTTCCTACCACTGCCAGAGCGAGCACCATGTAAGGGAGGGGCTGGAGCTTAGGGCATGGTGCCCCAGCCTGTTCACAGAGAACTAGAACAGCCCTGTTGGGCCTGGGCTAAGAGTTCAGCTGTTCCTTCGCTGCCATCCCATGTTGGCATCACTCAACTCTGATGGTGCTAAATTACTGGTTATGTCAAATTCCCTGACCTGTCTTGACAAATCACCATCCCAAAATGCCCATAGTCATCCCACATCCAGCAAACTGATCATCCTAAACATGGTGGGAACTTCTAAATCACCCTCTCTTTTCCCAGAACATGGGAACTTCCACCTGGTCCTGCCCCAGCCTGCGGGAGGTGGGCAAGGCTGAGATCAATGGTAGTTGCATGGGATATCTACAGCTTTTAATATCTATTGAAATCACTGGGCTAGATTTTTCAAAAGCTATGGAACATGTTATTTTCATTTTCATATAATGACTTTTGTCAGTGAAACTTCCCCATGCAGTGATCTTGTGAAAACCATGTTTTATAATCTTTAAAGGTAAACAATAATAGATAAGTCCTAGTGATTTTTGAGAATTGAACCATTGTGGTCTAGTTGTTTGTCTTCTAAAACTTCATTTTAGCATAACTCTAAGGCAAATGTCACACTTCTCACCCATTGAAAATGAAGAAAAATAACATGAAGGTAATCAAGTACAGAAATGCAGTAAAAATGTGTGTTGTTGAGTGTGATACATGAAGAGATATCTGACAGAATCTATTTATATTTAACAAAGTTTTAGTTGGTTATAGAATATATATTGCTCTTTCCAGAAGCTGATCATTAGAATTATTAAGAGTTATTATGAGTTGAGATCAGAGGATCATAAGTTCAAGACCAGTCTTAGCAACTTAGCAAGACCCTCCCTGTTTCAAAATAAAAAATAGAAAGGGCTGGGGGTACAGCTCAGAGGTAGAATGCTCCTGTGTTCAATCCCCAGTACCAAAAAAAAAAGTTATATTAAAGAAAAAAATTGCTTTTACAATGAATTGTATGATCATAAATGGTGGTATATTTAAAAATACTTATTAAGATACACTAGACTAGTATATAATTCAGTAGATAGTGTTAAAATAGCAAAAGCTTATTAAGAATAAAGTTTTCTATGTGTGTGGTACTGGGAATTGAACCCAGGGGCATTCTACCTCTGACCTATACTGCCAGCCCTATTTTATTTTTTATTTTGAAACAGGGCCTCACTAAATTGCTGAGGCTGGCCACAAACCTGTGATCCTCCCATCTCAGCCTCCCAAGTACTGGGATTACAAGCATGCGCCACCACACCCAACCTGGAATAAAGTATCTTAAAAACACATGTTTGAAGAAAAATGATACATTCCTGAAAATTTATAGAGTACACCTACATAAACCCCTTATAAATTTGTTTACTCCTTCCCCTCTATCCTGTGTCCTTCCTAAGACTCCTGGAGGTTAAGAGCCTGCTTGTTTTTCTAGCAGGGGTCATCGCTGGAAAGGGGCACCTGTGTCTTTATATTTGCCAAGCAAAAATAGTCTCATTAACATGAGGCAGCCTACTTGGCAGAAGATCTGTTAAGCTGATTTAGGAAAAATACTACCTTTCAGAGGTCTTAGGGGAGATTTCTGAGCTAGAGGCACTAAGGCCCAGAAGGGTGATGGATTTCATCAACACACATGTCAAAACGAATGAGAGGTCCTCTCAAGAAGTGTTTTTGACTGAAGTAGCGAACAACAGAAATGACAAATTTATTGCAAATCAAAAAAATTTTTAAAAAGCCTATGTCTAGAACACTGACTCTAGCTGGGCATGGTGGCGCACGCTTGTAATCACAGTACTTTGGGAGGCAGAGACCGGATGATCCTGGTTCGTGGCCAGCCTCAGCTCTCTCTCTCTCTCTCTCTCTCTCTCTCTCTCTCTCTCTACCTAGTGAGGCCCTCTGCAACTTCGTGAGACCCGGTTTCAAAATAAAGTATAAAAAAATAGGGCCGGGGGTGTAGCGCGGAGGTAGAATGCCTCTGGGTTCAATCCCCGGTACCGCAAAAAAAAAAAAAAAGAACACTGACTCTAGGAGTTAGATCTTCTCATTGTAACAAAGAAGATTCAAATTAGTTAAAAGATGTGTTTATGTTATGTTATCAAAATGAAGATATGAAAAGAAAATAAAAGCAGATTTGTTAAGGTAGAAGAAGTGAAGAATGCCTTGATTTGGCGAGAGGCAGTTATCTCAGAGAGCAGCCTGTACCAAGAGGGAAGGGAAATGGAGATCTTGGATGATCAGCTAAAAGAAGCAGCATAAAGGAAGTGGAGACAGACGCCCTGGCCTGCTCTTGAAAGAGAAACTGTACAAGGTGCCTAGACGTTTCCCATACCATGTATGCAGGTTTTGTTGTTATTGCTTTTCCTGAATAACTAGAAACATATACAAATTTATTATTTAAGATTTTATTAAATTGTGTGTCCCTGATTTAAAGTAAGATGAAATTGTAGAAAGTATCCTGCAGACCCACATCCACACACTTACACATATATGCACAAACAGGTAATTTTATTTAAAAAATATCTAGTCTGCCAGGCATGGTGGCGCACGCTTGTAATCCCAGTACTTTGGGAGGCGGAGACCGGAGGATCCGGGTTCGCGGCCAGCCTCAGCTCTCTCTCTCTCTCTCCCTGTCTCTCTCTCTCTCTCTCTCTCTCTCTCTCTCTACTTAGTGAGGCCCTCCACAATTTCGTGAGACCTGGTTTCAAAATAAAGTATAAAAAATAGGGCCGGGGGTGGAGGTAGAACGCCGCTGGGTTCAATCTCCAGTACCGCAAAAAAAAAAAAAAATCTAGTCTAAATATGGAACACAGTATTGCCTGTGCAGCCAACTCACTGTGCAACATTTTGGAGTGAAAATTGCTGTCCAAACTCATAATATCCATTCTCAGTATGCTGATTTTCAGGGTGCTCTTGTAGAATAAAAATAATGATTCAAAAGTATCTGCATGTATTTATTCTAGTTCAACATAGAATTTGTTTTAATGTTATGTCTGAAACTATTTTTAATGATAATTCATCATAAACTAACCCATGTGGAAATAATAAAGTTTTTCCTTACATTAAATTAAATTAGCAAAACTTCATTCACTAACTGAACTACAAATGACTATCTTTACCAAATTCTATTTCATATAAATAAAAAAGAAAGTGACATAAAAATCTTAATTTTTTAAATAGTTGATAAGTACATGCACATTTTCAGATCCCAGGTAGACATTTCATTTAAAAATCTGCTGTTGTCCAAATGCTATGTCCTCTGAACTGTTCTTTATGAACATTTTCACATATCCTATTGGGAAAGACAATTTCTTTTTCATCTGTGTCCTTTCTAATAATTAGTTGAGTTTAGTGCATACCCAGCTCTCAGTAAACAACTCATGGATAACCAAGCTACTAAAGATGCCATTGGAAGTTAGAGCCTCAATCTCTTTCTCCCTCGCTCTCTCCTCTAGATTTAATAACTATGCAATAAATGCAATAAATGTGAGGATTTGGTTTTAAAAAATGGTGAGTTTTGCCACAGATCTTGTGATAAACATATTTAAGCCCTGTATTCTTGTGGAGTGTGTATGTTCAACAATGTCTGTTCATAATAGGCGATCATTAATGAGTATCTCACATGAGTCTTGGGGTCTTTGAGTCTTCATTCCCAGAATCCTAGGGTCTCTGGGTCTTTATTCCTGTGACTAGCTCCTCAAAGTTGCTTCTTGCTACTTAACATTTTCCTAGATATTCTAATGTAGAACATTAATATATTTCTTCATACATTAGGTATTGAGAATTATACTAGGCACTGAAGATAAATTGGTGAGCAAAAGAGATTTGATTCTAATCTAATAGACCTGAGAGTCTAGCAAAGAATAGATTTTTTTTTGGTGGTACTGGGGATTGAACCCAGGGGTATTCTACTTCTGGGCTACCCCCCAGTCCTATTTTTTATTCTTTATTTTGAAACAGGGTCTCACTAAGTTGCGGAGGCCTCACTAAGTAGCTGAGGCTGGCCGCAAACCTGGATCCTCCGGTCTCAGCCTCCCAAGTACTGGGATTACAAGCGTGCGCCACCACACCCGGCTCAAGAATAGATTTTTAAATACAACATTTCAGTTGGGCATGGTGGTGCATGACTATAATCCCAGTACTTGGGAAGCTGAGACAGAAGGATTGTATGTTTGAGGACAGCTTCAGCAATGTAGTGAGACTCTCAGCAACCTAGTGAGACTCTGTTTCAAAAACAAAAAATAAAAAGCGCTGGGGATGTAACTCGGAGGTAGAGTGCCCCTGGGTTCAATCCCCAGTACCATAATAAATACATACATACATACATACATATATACATACATACATACATATATACATACATACACTTCAGCAAAATGTGATAAATTTTGTCCCAGGTACTATTGTAACAAAAGCTGAGGCATTCAGCTGGTCATTAAAGGTCAAGGAAGGAGAGCAGGCTTCCCACAATGGACAAAACACAAAAGATGAGAAAGAAAGAGAAAGCTGGAAGGAAGACTCTTCCAGGCCATGAAGTCTGCTTACCATTTCTTTTTTTGGTGAGGGATTGAACCCAGGGACATTCTACCTCTGAGCTACACCCCCAGTCCTATTTTATTTTATTTTATTTTTTTGGAAACAGGATCTCTCTAGGCTGATGAGAATCTCACTACTTGCTGAGACTGTCCTTGAACCTGCAATCCTCCTGTCTCAGCCTCCCAAGTACTGGGATTACAAGCGTGCGCCACCG
>PVJS01019309.1:6470-33947 GCA_004027185.1 Glis glis | reverse complement strand
TCTCTCTCTCTCTCTCTCTCTCTCCCTCTCTCTCTCTCTCTCTCTCTCTCTCCTTAGTGTCTCTCTCTCTCTCTCTCTCTCTCTCTCTCCTTAGTGAGGCCCTCCGCAACCTTGTGAGACCCAGTTTCAAAATAAAGCATAAAAAAAATAGGGCCGGGGGTGTAGCACGGAGGTAGAAAGCCCCTGCGTTCAATCCCTGGTACCGCAAAAAAAAAAAGAAAAGTATGATAAAGAATCTGGTAGGTGATGGGCACTCAGCCCATCAGTCGCCTAACCCAGGTCCTTCAGAGGCAAAACCAATTAGTTCACATCTTTCATATCCATTGGCACTATGCTTCTTGTCTTGAGATGCCTTTTTTCACTTTTAGATGAAATCAGGGAATCAGAAAATGAGGAAAGTGATTTATTTGAAGGACTGTCAAGTCAACAAATCTTTCTCTGGCTGCAAGGACTATTCCTCTTCTCCTTGGTGTGGACTGTGGCCGGCACCATCAATGAAGACAGCAGAAGGAAATTTGATCCATTTTTCCGCAACCTGATCATGGGCATGGATGATAACCACCCAAGACCCAAAAGTGTCAGACTCACCAAAAATAACATCTTTCCAGAGAAAGGTAACAGTATTTGTTTGTTTGGTCCAATTATAATAGTTGTCCCAAACTGAACCAGAATGCATGAATCATGTAAGACCCTTTAAAGAAGATTCTGCAGTTTTCAGGGTGGGCTAACTTCTTCAGAGCTGGCCCAGGTAGATAAGAGAGAGATGGATGGTCCTGAAATCAAAATCTTATAGGATATTTAACGGCTTTTTTTTTTTTTTTTGCGGTACCGGGGATTGAACCCAGGGGCTTTCTACCTCCAAGCTACATCCCCGACCCTATTTTTTATACTTTATCTTGAAACTCGGTCTCACGAAGTTGCGGAGGGCCTCACTAAGTAGCTGAGGCTAGCCGCGAACCCGGATCCTCCGGTCTCCGCCTCCCAGGTACTGGGATTACAAGCGTGCGCCACCACGCCCGGCTAATGGCTTTTTTTAATTTAGAAAAAATATGATAGTTTGGTTTTGTTTGGGGTGGGTTTTTAATTGCAAAAAATTATCCACAGTTCCCAAACAGAATGGGAAATATTGCCACTTTTGTTTCCTTACTCTAGTCTTATTTTTTGTGTTTATATGCTTCATATCAAGGGGATTATAGTATATATATTTCTTTCAACTATCATAATCTAAGATATTGAAGTATTTCCAATTTTGTTACAAAATCTTCAAAATATCTAATGGCTACAAATATTATTCTATGTGTGTGACACCATTTAAAAGAAAGATGTTTCTTTTAAGTAGCTTTTACCATTTTTTCCTACCATCCAAGTAATATATAAAGTTAAGAAAATACAGAGAAGGAAATAGAAAAATTAAGATAAACAGTAATCCCGTTATCCAGAAATTTTACTTTTTCTGGTTTTTTTTTTGTCCTTTTGTTTTTTTCTGTTTCTATACTATAAGGAAGACCATGCTATAAATGCTTACCAAATAGCTTAATTTTATTATTATAAAAATTAATATATGAAGAGCCATGAAAGACCTTCCAGGAGTGACAGTAATGTATATATTAGAAGAGATTTGGGTTGTAAAGGTGTGTACATTTGCTAAAACTTAGTGAATGTAGGCTTAAGATGTGTGCATTTTATTGTACATAAGTTTTATGTCAAAAGAAAAAAGCATAAGCAAATATTGAACCACAGTTAATGATATACATGCTGTTTTTATGGGGAAGTATATAGATGTTTTATTTTGAAATATTTCAAAAAAGATAAGATGGATTCATGTGCAGGTAGAGGGACAAATAGGTAGTGATAAAACAAGTCAAAAGCTAATGGTAATATCCAAGAGGTAGGTATACAAAGGTTCATTGTACAATGTTTCCAGTGTTTCTGTATGTTTGAAATTTTTCATGACAATAAAACAGTGAATGAGCACACTTTCACCTGCACACCTGGCACATTTCCTGTGATACCTAAATAAAATTTACAATTTTAACCATTTTTAATTCAGTGGTATTAGGACATTCATATTATCATGCAACTATCACCACCATCTAACTCCAGAATTTTTTTCATCTTCCCAAACTAAAACATCATTCCCATTAAACAAGAATTCCCTGTTGTCCTTTTTCCCCTCTCCTGGCAACAACCATTCTACTTTCTTTCACCATAAATTAGACTACACTAGGTACCTCATATCAGCAGAATTGTACAGTGTCTGTCCTTTTGTGACTGGCTTATTTCACTTAGCGTAATGTCTTCAGCATTCATCCATGTTGTATTGTAGTATATATCCTTTTTAAATCTGAGTAATAAGTCAGGCATGGTGGCCCATGCCTGTAATCCTAGTACTTGGGAGGCTGGGACAGTAGGATCACATGTTCGAGGCCAGCCTCAGCAATTTAGTGAGGCCATCAGCAACTTAGTAAGATCCTGCCTCAAAGTAAAAAATAAAATAGGGCCAGGGGTGTAGCTCAGAGGTAGAATTCCCCTAGATTCAATCCCTAACACCATAAAAAAATAAAAATGAATAAAAATCTGAGTAATATCCCATTAGATGGGTATGCTACACTTTGTTTTTCCATTCATCAATCGATGCACATTTGGCAACCCATTTGTGCCTTTGAACAAAGTTGCTATGAACATGGGGATACAAAGTACAAATATCTGTTTAAGTCTCTACTTTCTTTGGGGTATGTACACAGAAGTGAAAGGGATGGATCATACGCCAAGTCTGTTTAATTTTTCTATGAACTACCACACTGTCTTCCATAGCAGCTGTACCATATACATTCCCACCAACAGTACAAAAGGGCTCAAATTTCTCCACATCCATGTTATTTTCTGTGTGTTTTTAATATAATAATCATCCTGATGCATATGATGTGCATTTGTATTTCTACAAAAAATGAAGAGATAAAGAATATATAATGAAAAAGCAATCGCTGTCAACATTTTGATAGCCAGCCTTTTAATTTTCCATGTGCATACATACCTATAGATTTATTTTTGCAAATTTGAGATTACTCTATTTTGTCTTCTAGTTTTTGCAGTCATTAACAATGTTGTGATGAGCTACATTCTGGTGGCTACATATTTACTTAATCCATGATTATTTCCTTAGGACAACTTCCTAGAAATAGAATTGCTGAGTCAAAAGGTCAATAAAATTTTAAGCTTTTGGTTGCTAAATCCCTTATGCCCTCACTTCATCTGTGCCAACATTTGGTATCCATGTTTTGGATTTGGAACATTCTAATAGGTGTGCACTAGCATTTTACTGTTGTTTTAATTTGTAATTCCCTAGTGACATATGATGTTGAGCATCTTTTCATGTTTTATTTGCCTTCTGTATACCTTCTTTGGTGAGATGTCTGTTCAGATCTTTGGCCCATTTTTTTAAAGTGGGCTATTTTCTCATTGTTGAATTTAAAGAGTTCTTTGTACACTTTGAAAAAAATCCTTTATCAGGTATATATTTTGCAGATATTTTTCTCCCAGAGTATGGGTTATCTTTTCTTCTCTCTCTCTCTCTTTTTTTTTTTTTTTGGCAGTACTGGGGATTGAACCCATCAGCTTCTACCTCTGAGCTATACCTCCAGCCCTATTTTTTATTCTTTTATTTTGAAACAGGGTCTCACTAAGTTGTGGAGGGCCTCACTAAGTAGCTAAGGCTGGCCATGAACCCGGATCCTCCAGTCTCAACCTCAAGTACTAGGATTACAAGTGTGCACCACCATGCCCAGCATCTTTTCTTCTCTTGCTGGTGTCTTTTGCAGAGACTGTTTAATTCTAATAAAGTCTAACCTATCAATGTTTTTATTTAATTGACCATGTTTTTAGTGTTGTATCTAAAAAGTTTTCATCAAACTCAAAATCACCTAGATTTTCTGTTATTTTCTAGAAGTGTAATAGTCTTCTGTTTTACATTTATGTCAATAATCCATTCTTAATTAAATTTTGTAGAAGACGTAAGGTCTGTGTCTAGATTGTTTTGGTATATAGATGTCTACTTGGTCTAGTACCAATTGTTGAAAAATCTATGCCGGGCGTGGTGGCGCACACTTGTAATCTCAGTACTTTGGGAGGCGGAGACCGGAGGATCCAGGTTTGCGGCCAGCCTCAGCTCTCTCTCTCTCTCTCTCTCTCTACTTAGTGAGGCCCTCCGCAACTTCGTGAGACCCGGTTTCAAAATAAAGTATAAAAAATAGGGCCGGGGGTGTAGCGTGGAGGTAGAACTCCCCTGGGTTCAATCCCTGGTACTGCAAAAAAAAAAAAAATCTGTTTCCCAACTGAATTTTCTTTGCCCCTTTGTCAAAGATCACCTGACTATATTTCTGTGATATCTAGTCTGTTCCATTAATCTAGTTTTCTATTCTTTTATCAATACCATACTGTCTTGATTACTAGAGCTTCATAATAAGGCTTAGAGTTGGATATTATCAGTCTTCCACCACTGTTGTTATTCAATATTGTATTGGCTACTCTGAGTCTCTTCTGCCTTTCCATATAAACTTCAGAACCAACTTGTCAATAACCACAAAACAACTTGCTGGGATTTTTATTGGGATTGTGTTGAATCTATAGAACAAATCAAAATGAGACTTCTTAATAATTTTGCATCTCCCTATCAATAACATGGAGTATCTCTACATCTATTTAGACCTTTGATTTCTTTTTTTTTGTGTGTGGTACCGGGGATTGAACCCAGGGGCGTTCTACCTCCACATTACACCCCCGGCCCTATTTTTTATACTTTATTTTGAAACCGGGTCTCATGAAGTTGCAGAGGCCTCACTAAGTAGCTGAGGCTGGCCGCGAACCCAGATCCTCCGGTCTCTGCCTCCCAAGTACTGGGATTACAAGCGTGTGCCACCACACCCGGCTTGATTTCTTTGATCAGAGTTTTATAGTTTTCCTCATCTAGATCTTGTACATTTTTTGGTTAGATGTATATATAAGTATTCTCTCTCTCTCTCTTTCTTTCTTTCTTCTTTTTTTTGTTTTATTTTTTGGGGTTTTTTTGTTTGTTTGTTTTTTTGTGGTACTAGGGTTGAACCCAAGGGTGTAGGCATTCTACCTCCAAGCTACACCCCCAGCCCTTTTTATTTGTATGTATGTATGTATGTATTGTTCTTAACTTGCTTTGGGCATCTTTGGTTTGTTTGTCCTTTTTTTTTGGGGGGGGGGAAACTGGGGATCAAACCCAGGGCACCACACTTGCAAGGCAAGCACTTTGCCACCGAGCTACATCCCAGCCCTTTATTTTTTGTTTATTTTTATTTTATTTTATTGTGGTACTGGGGATGGAAACCAGGGGCCTTCTACCTCTGGGCTATACCCCCAGCCCTATTTTATTTGGAAACAGGGTCCCACTAAGTTGCTGAGAGCCTCACTAAGTTGCTGAGACTGACTTTGAACCTGCAATCCTTCTGTCTCAGCCTCCCAAGTACTAGGTATTTTTTTATTTTGAAACAGGGTCTTATTAGATTACTGAGAGTCTTGTTAAATTGCTGAGACTGGTTTCAAACCTGGGATCCTCCTGTCTCAGACTCCCAAGAACTGGGATTACAGGCGTGGAAAGTATTCTCTCTGTATCTGTTTTCTGGAAGAGACTGTGGGGAATTGGAATTTCTTTCTTAAATGTTTAATAGAACTCACTGGTGAACGCATCTGGGCCTGGTGCTTTCTTTTTTAAAAGGTTATTAATTATGAATTCAATAATTTAATAAATAAATGCCTACTTAAATTACCTGTTCTTTCTTGTGTATTTTATAGAAGTGTGTCTTTCAAAGAATTAGTCTATTTCATTTAAATTATCAAATTTGTGAGCATAGAGTTGTTCATGATGTTCCTCTATTATCCTCTCAGTGTCTGTGGATTCAATAGTGATGGCCCCTTTTTTATTCCTGATATTAGTACTTTGTGTCTTCTCTCTTTTTCTTGGTTAGACTGGCTGGAGGCTTAGAAATTTTACTAATTCTTTTAAAGATATACCTTTTGGTTTTGTTGATTTTTCTCTACTAATTTCTTGCTATCAATTTCATTTATTTTTGCTGTATTTTTATTGTTTCTTGTGTTCTACTTGTTTTGGATTTCATTTTCTCTTCTCCTTCTGGTTTCCTAAGGTGGATGCTTAGATCATTTAGTGTGTGTGTGCGTGCGTGTGTGTGCATGCGTGCATGCGTGCATGCGTGTGTGTGTGTGTTTGGTACCAGGAGTGTTCTGCCTCTGAGCTATGCCCCTAGCCTTTTTTTATTTTTTATTTTGAAACAGGGTCTCACTAAGTTGCTGAGGCTGGCCTCAAATCTGCAATCCTGTCTCAGCCTCCCAAGTACCATGCATGCACCACCATGCCTGACTTTAGTTATAGTGTTTTAAAATTTCTCTCAAGACATCTTTGATTCATGTGTCATTTTGAAGTGTGTCATTTAATCTGGAAGTATTTGGGGATTTTCCAGATGTCTTCCTCTTATGGATTTCTAGTTTAATTCTACTGGGAGCATACACCATTTTCTATCTGTTCTTTTAAATGAGTTAAAGTGTTTTATGGCCAAAACTGTGGCTTATCTTAGTGAATGTTCCATGTGAGCTTGAGAAGAATGTGTAGTCTACTCTTGTTGAATGAAGTAATCTATAAATGCCATTCGCATTTAGTTGATTAACAATGTTGCTGTTCAGTTTAACCCTATTATTGCTCATTTTCTGTCAATTACTGATAGAAGGGTGTCAAAGGGTCCAGCTAGAATATTGAATCTGTTTCTTCTTGAAGCTCTGATCATTTTGCCTCATGTATTTTGTCCTTCTGTTCACATCTGAAATGTTAAAATAGAATCTAATTTAAACTTCTTCTCTTTTTAATTAGAAATGAGGCTGAATTTTATATATAGTGGCAGCTTGTTTTTCATAAATTCTTTATTTAATGTTCTATTGTGAGCTTTGTTTTTTGTTTTGACAGACTATGTCTAGATGTAGGTCTCCTTTTATTTATTCTTCCTGGAATGTGATTCATCCTTTTAGTCAGCAAGAAAAAAAATTTTATTCCCTGGCTTCCATATCTCTTATGTGCACTCGCCTTGTTTTATGGTCTTGCTCTTTCTGGACTTTACATTTTAATATAAGTCACACACAGCTTCAATTCATCTCTTTACTGCCTTGAATGGCTTTAATTCTGCTTTTGTACCTTTCGTTTCCTTGCTGGTCTTTCTTAGTGTAATGATTAGAAGCACAAGTTGTGGAAGGAAAGTATCAGAGCTGGAGTCCTGGCTGCAACTCTTAACTAGTTGGGTGACCTTCCTTCACCCCTCAGTTTCCACAATTTTAAAATGTGTACAATAATTATAGAACATATTAATGGAGTTCTTGTAAAACATAAATGAGTTAACACATGGAAAAATACTTGGAATAAAGCATGGTACGTTGAAAGTGTTCAATAAACATTGACAATTTTTATTTATCATTGTCATCATCATCATCATCATCATCATCATCATCATCATCATCTCTATGAGATCATCCATCTCTTGTTTTATCTTATCTTGCCATTTCATCTCAGCCGATTTTCTCCTTCTCGCTTTCTTTTTCCTATTCATAAGAAATTATGTCTTTTTGCATCTTATCAAGGATACCAAACAGTGTCCTGAAACTGGTTTCTAGTCCCAAATTAAACAAGTTTCAGAGATAAACTCTTCAGGCTGATTTCCATATTATGCTCCTTTCTTACCCCTCAGTGTTTTCCATAGGTGTCTTATCTTGTTTGCTACTTTCCTTTTCCTTCAAGGTCAATCTGCTTTTGCTCCGTGTCTGTGGAGATGGTGCATGAATTGTCCTTGATCCCAGTTCTCTCTTTCTGCTTTCAAATTTTTCAAAATTCTCGTTGCTTTTGGACATGACTGGGGTAAATAATATTGACAAAACATTTGTAAAATGAATCCAAATGCTGTAAACTCTGTTCTACATTAAGGAGCAACAAGATGGCCAAGATTCAATGACCACGTGTAATCAACTAATGCCATCTGTTGAAAACAGCTTTTTCTATTTACTTCACCTATGAAGATTCAGAAAAAGGGAATTTCCACATCATAGGGGCTTTGTGGCTCTTTACTCGGGAGGGCTATACCTTGCTGAATTCAGGGAGCCACAACTGTCACTTTCTTTTTTTTTTTTTTTTTTTGCGGTACCGGAGATTGAACCCAGGGGCATTCTACCTCCAAGCTACACTCTCAGTCCTATTTTTTATTTTTTATTTTGAAACAGGGTCTCTCTAAGTTTCAGAGGGCCTCACTAAGTAGCTGAAGCTGGCCGTGAACCCGGATCCTCTGGTCTCAGCCTCCCAAGTACTGGGATTAGAAGCGTGCGCCACCATGCCCGGCCACTTTCTTATTGCTCCTTGTGATCTGGGACCTTGCTGTCCTCTCAGCTATAGAAAACTGACCTAGTGGGGGGACAAGAGTATAACAAGATGGTCCTCATAGAATAGTAGCTGGAATGCAGATGAACAGCTTTCTAACTTTCTGTGCAGTATGTAATCTACATCTTTGGATCTTGGGGCAGCTACTGGGGAGAGACCTGGTATACTTTCCTGCCTTTCTTCATGCAGTTTCTCCATTGATTTCTGTGTTAACCCACTTTCCATCATTGTAACAAATACCTGAGATCATCAAATCATGGTTTGGGGCTCATGGTTGTAGAGGTTTCGGTCCATGGTTGGTTAGCTCTGTTGCTTTTGGTCCTGTGGAGAAGCAGAACATCATGGCGGGGAGCATGTAGTGGAGCAAATTTGCTCACCTCATAGTGAGGGAAGCAAAGGGAGAGGAAGAGAAGGGCTGGTGTCCCAATATACCCTTTAAGGGCACGCCCCCAATGACCTAACTTCCTTCCACTAGGCCCCACCTCCTAAAGGTTCCACCACCTACCAGTAAGGCCATGAGTTGAGAACCCAGCCTTCAACACATGAGCTTTGAGGAAACACTTATCCAAGCCATAGCACTTTCTTAGTTCAGCTCATCTGCTTTCTGCTTAGAAGACATTCTGCCCAGTTCTTTCCGTTTTTGTTTATAGTAATGTATTCCTCTTTTTTCTCCTGTGCTTTCATAAGTATTTTAATGGGAAATTGGGAAACTCCTAGACAGAGCCTACTTGGCTCAAAAGATATGCATTGCAGAGCCAAGTCTGCTTTCTTTTTTTAATATAAATGCTTTATTGAAATATAATTTATCTACCATAAAATTTACCCACTTAAGTATGCCAATCAGTGATTTTTAGTAAGTTTGCCTAGTTGTGCAGCTATCACCATAATCTAGATTTAGAACATGTTCACAGTCTTATAAGATCTTTCGTGACTATTTTCAATTAAACCCTGTTTCCATCCTCAGTCCCAGACAACCACTAATTTACTTTCTATAGATTTGTCTTTTCTGAATAGTTCATGTACATGAAATTGTGTAATATATGGCCTCTTGTGACTAGCTTTGATCTCACTTTCTTATAACCACCTTCAAAGACTTAAAATATCTTTGTAGCCTTTTCGCAATGGCCCAGGGTTAAAATTTAATTTTTATTTTTTATTTATTTATTTATTTATTTATTTATTTATTTATTTATTTATTTGTGGTACCGGGGATTGAACCCAGGGGCGTTCTACCTCTGCGCTACACCCCCGGCCCTATTTTTTATGCTTTATTTTGAAACCAGGTCTCACGAAGTTGCGGAGGGCCTCACTAGGTAGAGAGGGAGAGAGAGAGAGAGAGACAGGGAGAGAGAGAGAGAGAAAGTGAAAGAGACAGGGAGAGAGAACAAGAGAGCTGAGGCTGGCCGCGAACCCGGATCCTCCGGTCTCCGCCTCCCAGGGTTAAAATTTTAAATGTGAGAGCTCATGAAAGCCTTCTCTGACTTCATGGGACATTGTTTTCTGGGATTTTCATGGTCTAGGAGCTCTGAGGGTAAATGAATCTCTCAAATAACTGTTAAAGGATCTACATTTGGGGAGTATGTTTAAGGAAAGCAAGCAGGTCTTTAGGGAATTCCCTCAAGGCTGGGTTCATATCATCTGGCACAGACCCATGTTTGTCATCCAGGGATTTATTTGTCCCAGAAATGCTGTGTTTCCTTTTATTTACCCATTCATTTTGTGACCTTTGAAAACTCATGCTCTGTACAAAAGTTTGCCCTATTCTCCAATTGAAGGGAAGATAAAAAGAGTTGGCCTGAGGGGTGTCTGGAAGTAGTAGATGTCATTTATCTTTTTTTTTTTTTTTGTCCTAGAGATTAAACCCAGGGACAGTCTACCTTTGAGTTACATCCCAGCCCTTTTTTCTTTCTTTTTTTTGAAACAGAGTCTCACTAAGTTGCTGAGGCTGTTTTCAAACCTGTGTTCCTCATGTCTCAGTCTCCCAAGTACTGGGATTACAGGCATCTACCACCACACCTGGCTCATTTACCTTCTTAGATTTCTACTATTCTCCCTTTTCTACCCTTGCACCTACACAAGAGTTTGTGTTACAATCACAATGCAAAGAAAATGAGAACTGTTATTCTGATGACAACCAAAGAGACCTGGAGCTAAGTGTTACCAAGAGCCTTTCTGTGTGCCCAGAGCTAAGATAGATGCTTGACACAGTTATCTACTCTCCATAGTGATTTTCTAAGCTTGATTTAAAAGCAGGCCCATTTTACATATGTGCAAATGGTAACCTTGGCCAAGGTCACACAGCTGGTACATCCACTTTTACTCAGTGTTTTCTCTTGGTACTAAACATTACTGAATGCTACAAATTGGCTCTAGCTCAACATCATCAAGGGAAGGGGGAAATTATTTACTGATTCATGCCTTTAGTGTCCCCTTTTTTCTTGTAAAAATAATTCTGTTAAAGAAAAATGATCAAAAAATATCTTCTGTTCATACTACCCTATCATAGGAATTTCAGTTTCCAAAAACTACTATCTCTTACTTGTCAACCTGTTTTCCTCTTTTTACAGTTCCATAATTGTATATATCCATTTTTATTCTATTTTCATCTGTGATTGTTTCTTAAAATCATTTTCTATGTTAATACTTAGTTTTTGCAACTATCATTTTAATGACTGAGAAACATTCTATCCATATCATAAGACATATTTTTACTGGCCTCCCAATGTAGGACATGTATGTTATTTTCTTGCTGTCACAGATGGTGTTGCATACTCATGATACTGATTTTTTCATTGTGAATTGTTTCCTTATGATAAATCCCCAGAAATGGGATTTCAGACTCAGAGTAGAGAACATTTTTTAGCTCTCTAAGCATAGCACCAGATTGCTTTCTAAAAGTGTCATACTGGATTGACTTCTAGGTAAAGCTGCAGGGTGACGTAGAATAACAGAAGCTCCCTTCTTTAATACCTAGTGAAATTAACAGGAAAAATTTAATCCTAAAATTTCCCCAGCAATAATCAGAAAAAGAATTACAACTTAATTCTATGAACATATTAAAGTGGTGAACAGAAAGAGAAACAAAAGATTTAGGTATGATGTAATCTGTTAACCCAGAGCCTGCCACCTCATTGACCTGCTAACAGTATCGTGGAGAGGAAAGCAGGTGGGTTGCCAAAGCTCTGAGAGTTCTCCCTGGTAATCACCAATGTGGAGAAAAGTAGATTCTAATGGTGATTAGGCAGCTGCAAAAAAATCTAAGAGAACCCTTCAATCACAGAAGCCCTTGTACCATCCTGGAGGACCTTAGTAGGGGCCAGAAAAACTGCCAGGATTTGCATTTTCCAGAACCCCTTGCTGGGGGAGGGGATGTGAGCTGAATCCTACAGGAATGGGACACATCACTAGCTAGGAGGGGAATGAGACGGGTTCATGGATTAGGGAAGATGACCACATTTCAGAGTATAGAGCTCAGATTTCCCAGGAATGGCGACTATTTCTCTTTTCCTGTAGCCTTAGGCTACAGAAAAGAGAGTCACACTCCAATCCTTGAATTGTGACCAAGAAAATAGGTATAATAAGCTGGCTCCAGATAATGTTGGATAAATTTAGGAGGAATCTACTTGATTATATCAGAGCAAGAATAGTATGGCAGTTGTGCAAATGAGAGAGAGAAAGAATGTGTAGTAGAAAATATAATCCCAAACCAGAAACTATTTCTGTTAAACAGTTTGATAGACTTATAAAAAGATAGATATGTAGGCTAATATTGAGAGTAAAAAAAAACCCTCACATTTATGGTGACTTGATTTTTTACAATGATGCCAAAGTAATTAGATGGGGAAAAATTATATTTCCAACAAATGGTGCTAGAACAACTGAATATACACATATAAAGGAGTGAATTTGAACCTCTACTTCATACCATAGTCAAAACTTAATTCAGATCAAAGACCTAAATCTAAGGACTAAAGCCATAAAATTCTTAGAAGAAAACATAAATTCAAATTTGTATAACCTTGGATTAGCCAGTGATATCTTAGAACACCAAAATCATAATTAACAAAAGAAAAAGTGAACTTAATGTCATTGAAATTAGAAACTTTCATGCTTTAAAAGACAAAATACTGCCGGGCGTGGTGGCGCACACTTGTAATCCCAGTACTTTGGGAGGCAGAGACCGGAGGATCCGGGTTCGTGGCCAGCCTCAGCTCTCTCTTTCTTTCTCTTTCTCCCTGTCTGTCTGTCTGTCTGTCTCTCTCTCTCTCTCTCTCTCTCTCTCTCTCTCTCTCTCTTTCTCTCTCTCCCTGTCTCTCTCTCTACTTAGTGAGGCCCTCCGCAACTTCGTGAGACCCGGTTTCAAAATAAAGTATAAAAAATAGGGCCGGGGGTGTAGCGCGGAGGTAGAACGCCCCTGGGTTCAATCGCCGGTACTGCAAAAAAAAAAAAAGACAAAATATTGAATGAAAAGACAACTGGAAGAATATATAAAATTTGTTTTACAAATTATACATCTTCTTAAAGGACTCATATATAGAATACCTACAGAACTATTTCAACTAAAATATCAAACAACCCCATTTTAAAATGGGCAAAGTAGCTGAATAGACAGTTCTTCAAAGATGATAAACAAAGCTCCACTAGGCATATGACAAGATACTAAACATTTTTAGCTATTCACAACATAGGGTGGGTGTAATTTTTTAAAAAGATGAAAAGTGCTGGTGAGGATGTAGGAAAATTGGAACCCTCACATACTACAATGCAGCCTTGGAAAAGAGTATTTGGCAATTCCTCAAAAGTTAAACAAAATCCAAATGTCCATTAACTGATGAATGGTTAAATAAAACATGGTATGGCCATACAACAGAATACTATTCAGCCATACAAAAGGGTGAAATATTTTATATGTGCTACAATATGGATGAACCTTAAAAACATTATAAGTGAAAGAAGCCATATGCAAAAAGAACACATAGTATCTGATCCCATTTGTATGAAATGTGCAGAATAGGTAAATCTATAAGGACCGAAAGTAGATTGTTTGTGCCTAGCCCTGGGTGGCAGAGGATGGAGTAGGAGAGGAGAGATTCGGGGGTTGATGGCTAAGGATGATGGGGTTTCTTTTTGGTGAAATAAGGGTTCTAGCATTTATGGTGGTAATGATTTTACAATTCTGAATATTATCATATTCACATATACATATTTTTAATAAACCATTGAACTATATACTTGGAATGGTTGAATTATATGGTATGTGAATTACATTTCAATCAAGTTCTAAAATGTTTGTAAATGACATTATAAAAGACAGATTAAAGAACAAAAAAATAGAGAACCAAATAATACCACTAACAATCTAGTAAGTAAATTAGAATCATTGACAAATGAAATATTCAAGACTAGGCTTCTAAGAAATGGCTTAGAGGAGCTGAGTGTCATGGTGCATGCTTGTAATTTCAGTATTTGGGAGGCTGGGACAGGAGGACTGAGGTTTGAGGCCAGTCTGGCGACATAAGGAGACCAAACCAGTTTCAAAAAAAAAATTGTTAAAAGGACTGATGGTGTAGCTCAATGGTAGAGTACCGTCTGCGTTCAATCCCCAGTACCCTAAATAAATAAATGGCTTAGAGGAAAAGTTTGACATAATTACACATACTCTGGAGGAAAAAGATTAAAGCAATTAGAATATGGTTGATATGGAGAAAAAATGCTAATTCCTTGAGTAGAAAACCCAATAAATTCTACAGATAGTATATGCAAGAATAAGAATGCAGAAACTTTTCTAAAATGAAGAATTGTTTCTATAAATTAAGAGTGTGCTGTGAGCTGGGCACAGTGACTCATGCCTGTAATCCCAATACTTGAGAGGCTGAGACAGAAAAATTGCAGATTTGAGGCCAGCCTCAACAACTTAGTGAAACCCTGTTTCAAAATAAAATAAAATAGGGCTTGGCGTGACGGTCAGAGGTAGAACACCCCTGGGTTCAATCCCTAGTTCCAAACAAACAAACAAACAAACAAACAAGCAAATAATAAATAATAAAAAGGGCTGGAGGTATGGCTCAGAGGTAGAATGCCCCTGAGTTCAATCCCAGGGATTTATATATATGCTATGTTCCAAGAACACAACTGATACAGAATAGACCAAAAGATATCACCTAATTATTAAACTCTCAGGTTAAAAGAGAGTCTGTCAGGCAACTAGATTTTAAAAAGAAAGTCAATAGGTGGGGATATTTGACAGGCCTCAACTTCTGCCCAGCAACTTGAAATGCAAGAAAACAGAATAGAGAAATGTCTGAAAATTTAGGAGGGAAAGAAAATGTGACATATGAATATTACTCTCAACCAGTTCTCTGTTAAAATACAAAAGCAGCAGGCAGAATTCTCAAACATACAGACACTGAAAAAATTGAGCACCTCTAAGCCCCTTCTAGGAAAAAAAATGAATTCAGTGACTAAGAAATGAATCAAATACCCCTTAAATGTTCTGTGTTAAAATGTCTGAATGTGAGCACAGAATTGTTTAAATACTGTAGAGACCTATGACTAAGGAATGGGAGAATTATGATTGCAGAACAAAATATGAACATTATAAACCCTGGCAAAGTAAAAGTTATATTAGTAACAACAAAAGGAGTCAGAGAAGAGGAGGTAGGAGGAAGAATGATAGGTAACCACTTCATAGTTCATAAATGAATGAGTGAAATTGGTCTAAAATTGAATCATGTGATGTGATGTCAGAATTTGCTTTAAAATACTCCAGACAAATAGAGGAGGAGAGATGAAAGGAAAGGAGGAGGAAGAAAGAAGGAAGAAAAAAAGGAAGGAAGGAAGAAAGGAAGGAAGGAAGGGAGGGAGGGAGGGAGGGAAGGAGGGAGGGAGGGAGGAAGAAAGCAAGAAGGAAGGAAGGAAGGGGTAGTGGTTGGCAGTAGGCAAATGATTAGGCAAGAACTGCAAAATGTTGATAATAATTGAAGCCAGATTATGATACATAATGATTATTAAACTATTCTCTTTATTTTGTGAATATTAAATTTTTTACCAATAAGAAGTTAAAAACCCAATAACAAAATTGGATTAAACAATTTTTAAAAGTATATTGAGCCGGGTGTGGTGGCGCACGCTTGTAATCCCAGTACTTGGGAGGCGGAGACCAGAGGCTCAAAGTTCGCGGCCAGCCTCAGCTACTTAGTGAGGCTCTCTGCAACCTCGTGAGACCCGGTTTCAAAATAAAGTATAAAAAAATAGGGCCGGGGGCGTAGCTCAGAGGTAGAATGACCCTGGGTTCATTCCCCAGTACCGCAAAAAAAAAAGTATATTGAGCCAGGCATGGTGGTGCACTCTTGTAATCCCAGTACTTGGGAGGCTGAGACCGGAGGATTCAGGTTCGCTGCCAGCCTCAGCTATTTAGTGAGACCCTGTTTCAAAATAAAGAATAAAAAAAATAGGACTGGGGGTGTAGCTCGGAGGTAGAATGCCCCTGGGTTCAATCCCCAGTACCGCAAAAAAAAAAAAAAAGCATATTGACTTTTACTCCTTAAAGGCTTGAAATTATTTTTTAAGCTCAGAAGCACCTTTTAGGAACCAATATCCTTATAGTGAATAATGATGTATCTAAGGTTTGGTGGAGCCTTCTGTTTCATTTCAGTCTTCTTTCTTCTGCTAGAGTTAAGTAAAATTAAATTTCACATCTTTATTTAAAAATAAAAATAAAATATTAAAAATAGCATTTGTCCCCAGTATTTGGGAGGCTTAGACTGGAGGATCTGGGTTTGCGGCCAGCCTCAGCTACTTAGTGAGGCCCTCTGCAACTTAGTGAGACCCTGTTTCAAAATAAAAGAATAAAAAATAGGGCTGGGGGTGTAGTTCGGAGGTAAAGGTACCACAAAAAATAAAAACAAAAAATAAAAATAGTATATATCAAATGATTCCATTCTTATAAAATACTTTTCATCTTTCTGTCTTTCCATCTTTGGTATGTGAGTGTACCTAGGAAGAGAGCTAGAAGGATTGCCATCAAAAGTTATTTCTGAATGTGGAATTTGGAGTGATTTGCCTTCGTTTTTATTGTTCTTTTTTAGTACTTGCTGTTTACATTATTAAAAATAATTTAGTAACTTGAATAGTCAGCATGTATCTTTGGGGGGGTACTGGGGATCGAATCCAGGGGCATTCTACCTCCGAGCCACACCCCTAGCCCTATTTTTTATTCTTTATTTTGAAACAGGGTCTCACTAAGTTGTGGAGGGCCTCACTAAGTAGCTGAGGCTGGTTGTGAACCTGTGATCCTCCTGTCTCAGCCTCCCAAGTACTCGATTACAAGCATACGCCACCAAGCCCAGCTAGCATGTATCATTTTTAAACAAATAAAATCACTACTCTTTAAAAAGTGTTTCTCCAACTCATACAGTTAACAGCAACATGTGAGTTTCACCACAACTATGCCAATACTGCTTGTTACACATTTTGGATATCTATAGCTGAGTTAATCAGATATGTCAAATATGAAATGTAAAACTTCAGTATACTGATGACCTGTTCTGTTTCTTTGGATCCAGGGAGCATCTATGATTTTTATTTCCTTAAACAAGGTAGTGGACATTGGGAAACATGGACAGAGTATATTACCAAAGAGGAAGAAAATATCCCTGCTGGTGCCAAGGTAAAAGAAAAGCATTGGCCACAGGATCGTGGTTTCTAGAATCACCCAAATATCTTCCCAGGTGGGAGGTGGGCATTTTAAAGAACTTTAAACAGTCTTAGGTGGGCAATTTTAAAAGCCTTCTGTAGAAAAATATTCAAACACAAGCTATATCAAACCTTCAAATGCATTGATGTCAGAATGGGAGACCTAGATTCCTTACTCCGCCTTCACTCTCTACCTCAGTGTACTCAACCACAAAATGGAAGACAAATCATTTAAATAATTGCCAAGATTGAAGGCAGAACCCATGAGCGTGTGGCACATACTAGGGGTTAGATCAGTGTTTGTTGCTATTCTGATTATTATTACCAATAATAATACCAAGGGGGCATCAGTCTACCTCTCAGTCATCTCAGCCAAAAAATAAAAAAAAATCTTTAAAATCCTCAGAGAAAGATGTTCTTGATCAGAGTTCTCAGAAAAGCAGGTTCTGATTAATAGGTTTTCTGGGTAGATAATTTACCTGTAACTCCTCATTTCAATCCTGTGGAAAGTCTATAGAGGTGTGCGCTCTTATGCCTCTGTTAGTAGTATCTAGTAGACATAATTTATCTTTCTGGGTTGACAAGATCTTTCAAGCCCTGGGTAGGTAGACAGGGAGTGGAAAATTAGGAGTATTGACAAGCACATCAGACATGAGGAAGGACCACAGTGGACCCTATGAGGATGCAGAAAGCAAGGGAAGTGTGTGCTGACTCCAGGACAAAGCTCAAAGAGTTTGGTCACCTGAATCCCCAGGGAATTGAAATCTTGCTGAGTTCATACAGATAAAAGTCCAATGTAGAAAATATTTTCACTTCTGCTGGAAAGTTTCCCCTTGTCAAACAACTGACCTAGTCCCTGAAAAAGTCTCAGTTGCAAAATAGGCATCTTGGACCTGGTTCTGCATTGAGCATTGCTTACTGACTAAGAGGCTTTCATTGAGTTAGTCAGCTTTATTGAAGCTTCAGTCATGTTATTTTACACCTACCTCAGAGGGTTCTGGGAAGACTTCAGGAGGTAATATAGGCAAGATATCCATAGCTCAACACCTGATAATTCTCTTCTCCACTTCAGTTACCTTGCCCCACCTGCTGCTTTGCCTTTGGCCAAATTACTTCTCAAAAGAAGCCAAGCCTTTGTCTACAAAGGTCCCAAGTTGCATAGACTCGGCACCATCTGCATTACAGTCTGTTTTGGTTTTCAGGAGAACCATTTACATGAAGCACAGTGTGAATGGTACTCCCCAGAGTTATACAACAAAACAGCCCCAAGCTCATGAATCCCTTTTGGCCTAGACATGCAAGGAGACTTCCATGTATCACATACATCTTCCTACCTCTTCTCCTGGCCCTGTGGAGGGACTAGTTTAGCCAAATGGCTGAGGACAGGGTTCAGGCTCAAAGAAACTAAGCTAAGGTAAGGTGTTCTACCCAAAGTAATAGGGATTCCAGGGGCCCAAGACCAGACCCTCATGGTCCAGGTGGGACCTGAATACCAGGAAGAGTATGTGCAGTCCCCGTAGTGGACAAGGCAAGAGCTCAGATGGGCATGGGTCTTCCACCCAAGCATCTGAGTGTTGGGGAAGCACATCAAGAATGAGCCCAGGGAATGGGGGTCCAGACTCACCCCTCAACCTTCTGAACCAGGCAGTATAGATGGCACATGGGAGGTAGTAGATCTTATCTGAGACAAAGGCAGACAGGTTGGTTCAGAGCAGTGGTCTCAGAGACAGTAGCTATGGACTGATCCTTATTTTTATTATAGGACAGTTCAGTAGTTAACAATATAGACTTTGGTATCACCCAAGCTGAGATTCAAATCCCTGTATTTCCACTTATTTGCTGTGTTACTTGGGAAAATTAAAGAAGGGTTCTGAACCTCAGTTTCCTCATCTACAAAACAGGGACAATAACACCCATCTTTACATGCATGACCTCATTTAATCTCAAACCAGCTCTGTGTATTAGGTGCCATTGTTACCCCCATTTCACAAATGAAGAAACTGAGGACACTAGAAAAGTTAAATACTCAAGGTCATAAAAGATAGTAAGAAATGGAGCTAGACTTTGAACCCAGGTCCTTTGCATGCCAAGACCCATCCCCCTATGCGAAGGGCCAAGATTGCCCCTTGTCTTTGTGATACAGGTCTCAGAACTCATCATTCCCACAATGGAGACAGCGCGGCAGTCCTTCTTCTTGAAGACCTACCTGGACCATGAGATTGCAATGCTGTTTGTGGGTCCCACAGGCACTGGCAAGTCAGCCATCACCAATAACTTCCTTCTTCGCCTTCCCAAAAATATCTACATGCCCAACAGTATCAATTTCTCTGCCAGAACTTCGGCCAATCAAACCCAGGACATCATCATGTCCAAGCTGGATCGACGGCGGAAGGGCCTTTTCGGGCCTCCCATAGGGAAGAAAGCAGTGGTGTTTGTGGGTAAGGGATTGGCCTTGGGTATAGACACCACCAGGTTCTTCTACCCCAAACTGCAGCAAACTGGAGCTTCCCCATGTAGGGCCACCGTACAGTCTTTTTACTCTAAGAAGTAACATTTTTCTGTTTAATATAATTGAGTATTCCTTCCCTTCCCTTCTTTCCTTCTCATCCCCTTCCCTCTTTCCTTCCTTCCTTCCTTCCTTCCTTCCTTCTTTCCTTCCTTTCTCCCTTCCTCCCTTCCTCCCTCCCTCCCCCTTCCCTCCTTCCCTCCCTCCCTCCCTTGTAATGAGTAGCAGTTCTAGACAAGGACTGTGGTGTTTGCCTTCTTTATTCCCATTGGAGTTCAAGTATTATCCATTGGTCAAATTACTCCGTTGGGGGTTGAAATTGTAGCTCGGTGGTAAAACATGTGTCTAGCAAGTGTGAGGCTCTGGGTTCACCCCCAGCATCTATTAACATTGATGCATGTCAATTTTAAAATAGTATGTATATAAATGCCAGGCATGATGGCAAGTGCTTATAGTCCCAGATACTCTGGAGGCTGAAGCAGGAGAATCACTTGAGCCCAGGAGTTCAAGGCCAGGCTGGGCAACATAGTAAGACCCTATCTCAAAACAAACAAACACAAACAAACAAAAAAGCTGTTGGTTGGGAGCTTGACTCCTTACTGTTTGTATTTCCAGCAATTAACAAAATATTTGGCATATAGCAGACAATCAATATATTTTGGTTGAGGGAAATGGAAAAAATTAAATGGAAAAAATTGATGCCAGTCCATGTATCCCATAATCACAATAAGCAGAAATTTCAATATGGCAAGAAAGCCCAGAACCCAGGAAACCCCTTCCCATCTGGTCAGAATGTCCACTGACGGAACCCTGCCAGGAGTGGGGATGATACAACTGAGCGCAGACTCTCCTGTGGGGGAAATAGTCATCTGTGTGTCTGCGCTTCTTTCTGCAGATGACCTCAACATGCCAGCCAAAGAGGTGTACGGGGCCCAGCCCCCCATCGAGCTCCTGAGACAATGGGTTGACCATGGCTACTGGTTTGACAGGAAAGACACGAACAGACTAGACATTGTGGATGTGCTGCTTGTGACGGCCATGGGCCCCCCTGGGGGTGGAAGGAATGACATTACTGGTATGTGAAGGAGGGGGCTTATTCTCCCCCTCCCACCGCCCACTCCAGTAGAGCTGGCCTTCATGAATAGAGGGTCGGTGCAGGACACTCTGTCCTGAGAGAACACAGAGCACACAGTGGGCTTAAGTCACAGCTGGAGGGATTTGGGTCAGTTCCAGACTTCGTATTGAAATTTGTGTGGAATAGAATGGGAGGTGACAAGAGGATGCGAGGAGTCCTTGACTAGGTGCTAGAGAAACAGGGAGTGTCATATGAGGAGAGAGTTTAGTGTGGCCAGCATGTGTTTGAGGAGGGAAACTGTATTTGAGGTCAACCAGGGGTGCATAACAGAGTCATCTTTTGTATTTGTTGCAGTTCTTCAGGTTGCCAATGACAGAACACCTAACCAAAGTGGCCAAAGTCAAATAAGTGATAATAATAGCAAATAAACAAATAAATAAAAATCCCCCCCATCATCTAACAGTTCAGAAGTATATCTTGCTTCAGGTACAACTTGACCCATCCACTTCTATACATTTCTATACTTTTACTCTGATATATATCCTTGGTTAAGAATCTTCATATCCTTTCCAGACTTAGATTCTGTGACTTTGGACAAATCTCTCATCTCTGGCACTGACCTTTCTTATGTGTAAAATAAGGGAAATGGACAGAATGATCTCATTGGGTACCCAAACCATCACCTTCAACCTCAAGTATAGAGTTGAGGGGTGTCTTTGGATTTGACCATGGCAGAATCTAAGGATCCATAAATTCACTGCTGTCACCCGTGAGAGGGAGGGAGCAATGTGAATAGAACTTCCGCCATCGTGTAGAGAGTCTACATCTGTATTGAGCAATCCAGGAACCACTACCCACATACAGCTCTTGAGCACTTGAAGTGTAGTTAGTGAGGATGAAGAAATCCATTTCTAATGTTACTTAAAATGAATTAATTTAAGTTTAAACTGCTACATGTGTCTCAAGGCTGATATACTGGACAGCATAGCTACAAAACAGGAAGGCAGAGGAAAACTGACCCTCCTATATCCCAGGGTCACTAGGTCCAGCAAGTGTAATTGTGTACAAACTCAATGTGTGTGTATGTTTTCTAGGACGATTTACTCGCCATCTAAATATCATTTCCATCAATGCCTTTGAGGATGAAATTTTAACCAAGATTTTCAGTTCTATTGTTGACTGGCACTTTGGGAAAGGGTTTGATGTGGCATTCTTAAGGTAAGATGTCCCTGTGTCCTCCTGGATATTGACCTGGGGATCCTCAGTTCTGGCCTCCTGTTGACCTGCTTTCTTTCTTCCTCCTCCCAAGGTATGGAAAGATGCTTGTACAAGCTACTAAGACAATTTATAGAGCTGCAGTAGAGAACTTCTTGCCAACTCCTTCCAAGTCACATTACGTCTTTAACCTGCGGGACTTCTCACGGGTGATCCAAGGGGTACTGCTCTGCCCTCACACCCACCTGCAGGTCAGCCACTGTCATTTCTGTTACCATGATCATTCAACAACATGTTGAGATGTATAATGTTTGTAGGAATAGCTATTAAGCACTTAGCCTGTGTAAGGCATCATGCTAAGTGTTTTATAAACATTATCTCGGTTGCTCTTCACCTCAACCCCAGGACTTAGATACTACTTAAGAACAACCACCTCAGGCACCAGCTTCTATTCATTCAAATAATTAACTTTGAACTTTTAGGATGTTGAAAAACTTATCCGGCTTTGGATCCATGAAGTGTATCGGGTCTTTTATGACCGTCTGATTGACAAGGATGACAGAGAGGTCTTTTTCAATATGGTGAAGGAAACCACCTCCAATTGCTTCAAGCAGACTGTGGAGAGGGTAAGCCAGATTCTGTGACCATTTGGCCTCAGAAGTGGTCGTAAGTGTTTGACTATGTTAGTTTAAATTCCAGGTTCCCTTCTCTATAGGGACTCACCACTCTGCTCTCAGAATCTCAGGAAATGATAAAACGTGCATCAACTAGTCCTTTGACTTGGCGATGTTTTACTTTGTCCAATTTGGCCTCACTTCTATAGTAACATATAAGTTTAGATCCATTCAAAGGAGTTTAGTATATGATGTTATTTGTTTATACTTAATGCATTTTTAGAGTCAATTCATTTAGGAGTTGAGAAAAAAATTAAAAACATAAGTTTTCATAGTTTGAAAAAGGCCCTGGTAAAGCCCAAATGAAAGATTGTCATGGTCTTTCATTTGTGAATATTTTCTCTTTTCTGTTTTGATATAAGTTGCTTTAAACCTGTATATATGTATCCCCTGGTTCTACCTCCTTGGCTAAGAAGCTGTGATTTCATCATAGAAAAATTGTAGGAGTGTTTATATTACATCCAGAGACTAAGAGCAGAAGCATCGCCAGGTTCTAATATCAGGAAGAGGAAACATCTAAAGCATTCCCACTGTGGGCACAGAGCAGGGCCACGGTAGTGCCTACACCTCTATTTGGTGAGGGAGCAGGCACATGAAAAGTACTGCCATCCTTCAACTGCCTTCTCTGGGGACCTTGCAATCTGAACACCAGTGTTTAGTTAGTAAATAGACGGATCCTCCCTTTCACACTCTTTCTTCAATGTCCTTTCATCATAGTCTTTACAACCATTGGATACACATGGTGTGTTTTTAAACAGCTGTTGCAGACCTGTGACCTGAAAGTTGTGCTCAGAAGAAACAAACATACCCCCTGTTCCCTCTTCCATACCTTCCCCCACCCCCCCCAGCCAGGTGACAGCTAACCAGCTGACACTTATCTTTCTCACAGGTGCTCATCCACTTGTCACCCACTGGAAAGATCGTTGATGATAACATCCGTAGCCTCTTCTTTGGGGATTTCTTCAAGCCAGAAAGTGATCAGAAAATCTACGACGAGATCACTGACCTGAAACAGCTCACAGTGGTCATGGAGTACTACCTGGAAGAGTTCAACAACATCAGCAAGGCCCCCATGTCCTTGGTCATGTTCAGGTTTGCCATTGAGCACATCTCCAGGATCTGCAGAGTCCTGAAGCAGAACAAAGGCCACTTGCTCCTGGTGGGCATTGGGGGCAGCGGGCGGCAGAGTGCCACCAAACTGTCCACTTTCATGAACTCATATGAGCTATATCAGATTGAGATCACAAAGAGTTACTCAGGCACTGACTGGCGGGAGGACCTAAAGAAGATCATGCTGCAGGTTGGGGTGGCCACCAAGAGTACTGTGTTCCTCTTTGCTGATAACCAGATCAAGGACGAGTCATTTGTCGAGGACATCAACATGCTTCTGAACACAGGTGACGTGCCCAATATCTTCCCAGCAGACGAGAAGGCTGACATCGTGGAGAAGATGCAAACCGCTGTCAGGACAGAAGGAGAGAAGATGGAAATCACTCCTCTTTCTCTGTACAACTTCTTTATTGAAAGGGTGAAAAAGAACCTTCACATTGTGCTTGGTGAGAAGAAGCAAACTCAGTTTTCCCTGTGTGTTTTAAGGTCTTCTCAGTACCCCAAGCCCAGTGGATTCCCTTACAATGGTCCCAAGGTTGAATGAACCGAAGCACCAGCCAGGGGTCAGCCTGAAGTTCTTCTAGCAACTTTTCCCACTCTTCTCCTTAACAGTGATTTTAAACTTGCTTCACTCTCTCGATTCTCTGAGTTTTTCTCTGAGAAAGAGCTCATTTTAGCATTTTACCCTTATGCAGAACACCTGGTGTTCTCTGTGTGAATGACACCCCTAGTCTGTCCAGAAGCCTAGGAGTTATGTTTAATACTTCTCTCTCATTACCAGCAATTTTTTCCTCCTCACTGTCTCTCATATCCACCCTATTATCTTCAGCTACATCACCTTCACATTAGCTAAGCCACTATCATCTCACATGGACCTCAGCTCTGCAACCTTCTAACTGTTCTCTCTACCGCCACTCTTGACCATTCTAGACCTTTCTAGAGTGTGTACACACACACACATGCACACATGCGCACGCACACACACACACACACATGCACACATTAAAACACTTAAATTTCTTTCTACTAAGATGAGGACCACCTTATCTTAGTTATCTTTATTAACCTGTAGTCTAATAAAGCCTACCAGACTATCCCCTGTACCTTCTCTACCTCATCTTGAACCAAGCTCCTCTTCTCTCTATTCTTTTGTTTTTTTTTTATGGTACTGGGGATTGAACCCAGGGGCTTTCTACCTCTGAGCTACACCCCCAGCCCTATTTTATTTTTATTTTGAAACAGGGTCTCACTAGGTTGATGAGAGTCTCGCTACTTGCTGAGGCTGTCCTTGAACCTGCAATCCTCTTGTCTCAGCCTCCAAAGTACTGGGATTATAAGCGTGCACCACCACACCCGGCTTTCTTCTCTCTAGTCTTGAGCTACCCTGATCAACCCACAGCATCCACCTATGCATCATGCTTCCTTCTACCACACTGAGTTTAAGTAAATAGTGAATGGAATTTGGATTCTAGAACCCCAGATGTGTGGTTGGATGGAGATGGGGCCAGAAACTAGTAGATGGAAACTTTTATAAGTAACTATATATGGAGCATCTGTGGCTTCCTTAGGTCTGAGTCAGCACAGAGCAAGTAGGTCAAAGGGCTCCAGCTACTCTGACTAAGGGACCCAAGGGATCCAGAAATGACAATAGAGTATATGGAAGACTAGTCAGAAGGCTATCTATCGTCATGCATTGAGATCCCATCACAAAGTTACATGAAAATATCCCATGATTCCCCCAAGCTTCCCAGGAGCTCATCATGGCTACTCATAGCTACACCCCTGTAGTACCAACAAGCACAACGCCCTTCCCCCTTACTCTACCAGAATCCTTGGAAATACCTCCCCCTTGCTTCTCCCTGCCTTGGAGGAAGGGAATTAACAAAATCTACTTTTCATTAGCCATGAGTCCAATTGGGGATGCCTTCAGAAACCGCCTGCGGATGTTCCCATCACTGATCAACTGCTGTACAATTGATTGGTTCCAGTCCTGGCCCACGGATGCCCTGGAGTTGGTGGCCAATAAATTTCTAGAGGATGTGGAGCTTGATGACAACATTCGGACAGAGTAAGCATTCACTGCATTTTGGTACCTGGAATATTCTGAGCTAAAAATTCAGATGCTGGCTCTATGTTGTTGTTTTAAAGATATCTCAATTTACATATAGTAAATGTCTTATATGATTAAATAGAATCACATTAATTAGATATTTACTAAAGCACCTTTTCTGGAAAAAATAAATGTCCATTGTTCAGAATTGCCCTGGAGATGCACTGTTATCATAGCTATGAGGACCTGGAACTAATAATACAGTTATTTCGATAGTTTCAGTTCTCCCCAGGAATGATCTGCTGCCAAGGGGATGAAAATTGGTTCATATGAAGGTTAAAAGACTTATTTTTTATGTATAAAAGCACAGGTACAACAAAAAAAAGCACTTAGTTCTCGCTCAAGTAGGAGAAGTTATAAGACGTCAACCACCCTGGGTGCTTCATGAAGGCAATCAACCGCGCTTGTTTACTTCTATATCCTTAGTGTCTAGCAAGTGTCTGGTACATAGTAGGTTCAATTACTGTTTACTAAATGAATGCATGAAAATGGAAGTAGGAAAGGGTCAGAGTATCCCTGGCCTTAAATTCCATTTTGAAAGACTTTTGGACTTCATTCTCTAGACCGGAAAACTGTCAACCTGTGTCTATGAGCTCATGGGTAGCATTTAGTCGATTTGGTGAATATGAATGGGGACAAATTACTAAATTTCCACTGATATCCAACTGGTATTTTGCATTTCCTTCAATGATGAAATAGCAGTAAACCCCAGTTGGATTAGAAGGGTCTGTGACTTTGTTACCGATAGGAATCACAGTTCTCTTCATAACTCATTTTGTGATTACAGATGCCTCTATATATCACTTCCTTCAAAACCATGGTGGTTTTCAGACCTGCTGCCCAATCTAGTTATTTAATGCAGAGGTTGGTAAATCTCTTGGTCCGTGGTCATGTTCAAATCACAGCTTGTTTTTGTCATTAAAGTTTTATTGAAACACAACCATGCCCATTCACTTACATATTTTTCTGTGGCTGGTTTTACATTACGACTGATGAGTTGAGTAATTGTGACAGGCACTGTGAGCCTCCAAAACACTAAAATATTTACACTTCTAACCTTTTCAGAAAAGGTTGCACACCTCTGATTTAGTGCATCAATAAGCACACATACTACTATATCAGAAGTTTACTTTTCAATTTTTATTTCTACTGGGGATTGAACACGGGGACATTCTACCTCCCAGCTACACCCCTAGTCCTTTTTTTTCTATTTTATTGGCACATTGTAATCATACACGTTGATGAAGTTTAGGGTGATAGAGGCATACATGCACACAGAACTCGGTAAGCCCTCCCCAGTTCCCACCCCACTCCCTCTCCCTCCCCACCTTCCCATGCTCCACATAGGAGGGACTCCAGACAAAGGAGGAGAAACCTTAGTGGAGTGAAGGAGGGGACCTAACTGAGGGAGGTGGAGTGGGGAGGAAGACTTGAAGAGGGAAACACTTCAATGGACATAATGTACATACGCAAACTTATCAATGCCTAGCCCTTTTTTAAGCTTTTTATTATTATTATTTATTTTTTTTTTGCGGTACCGGGGATTGAACGCAGGGGCGTTCTACCTCCGTGCTACGCCCCCGGCCCTATTTTTTATGCTTTATTTTGAAACCGGGTCTCACGAAGTTGCGGAGGGCCTCAGTA